>OVAV01001717.1:0-12655 GCA_900406375.1 Iberis amara
ACTATTGATACTTTTTTTTGTTTTAAATGGACAGGTTTATATGCATTATGAGAAAGTAAAAAATAATGGTGATTGACATTAATACGAGGAATTCCAATAGTTTCAGTGTTTTTTGTTATCATTATAAGTCTCGTTTCTATATGTTTATTACTTCATAACTTCTCTCGTCTCTTACGGAACCATTATAATTCTTGATTTTTTTTTAAACTTTGTGAATAATACATTTATCACACTTTTTACATAAAACTAAGTACAAAAATGATTTATCAATCAATTAACTTTTTTCTTTGTTTACTAAAATTTTAAATGTATATACAAAATAACATATATATGGTTTTTGGTAAAAACCGAATAAACCAAAAACCGAAGATATCCAAACCGAATTGAACCAAAATAGATATGGTTTAAATACAGTAGCTATTTATTGTAAACTAAAAAACTAAAAAAACAAAAAAAAGTCGAACCGAAACCGGACCGATATCCACATTCTACCCCCTAATAAAAATTGATTTTCATGAACTAGAGGCTTTAAGAAAAACCCAACGAATGGATAGCAAAAGTTTGGAAATAGTTGCACGAATTGTTTGGGCCTAAGTAGAGTACTGGGCCTTTTATAATGGGCACAAAATAAATCAAGATTAAAGAGGTTCCCTCTTCTGGGGTATGTTTAGGGCTATTTTCCCTCTCTCTCTCTGCCTGGCTAAATTTTGTGTTGACGACGAACCGTCGAGATTGTGAGAAGACCTTCGCGTAGAGCAGGTCATGTACGGATCTAGAGGGTAAGCGTTCTTACATTCGACAATTTCTTCTTCGGGATTCATTTCCCTGTTAAAACTAGCACCTGATTGGTATTAATCGATTTCTATTGAAGAATCTTGTAGTCGATTCTGAATTTAGAGGGTTTTATTAGGAAATTGATATAGTATACTATTTTTTCTCTGGAATCGATTCATCTCATTGTGCTAGTTCTTGTTTTCCCTTGGTTGATGTAATGAATGGCATTGCTCGTTTAGCCTCGTGAGCGTAGATCACTAAGTCTAGGGGTTTAATAATAGCTGCATTAACGTTATTAAGGCATAGAGATAGACAGGGAAGAGTGGGTTGGGTCTGGTTATATTAACTGGTTTAGTGGGGTATCTTTTCGGGTTTCTTGTTTGGTAATTGAAGGGCGATGTTGGGGAGCGGGGGGTACGAGGTGGGATCAAAGAGACAAAGAATGATGCAATCAAATCCCTACTTGGCAGTTGGCAGCGGAGCAAGCAACTTTCCGCTTTATGGATACGGTGGTGGCTTTCCCGTGGTTCGCCTGAGAGGTCTTCCCTTCAACTGTGCCGACATTGACATCTTCAAGTTCTTTGCCGGGCTGGATATTGTGGATATCTTGCTAGTCACCAAAAAGGGTAAATTCTCGGGGGAGGCCTTTGTGGTGTTTGCTCGCCCAATGCAAGTGGAGATTGCTCTGCAGAGGGACAGACACAATATGGGGAGGAGATATGTGGAAGTTTTCCGTTGCTACAAGCAGGACTACTACAATGCTGTGGCTGCTGAAGATGGAGCGTATGAAAATGAGGTCCGTATTAGCCCATCTCCTGCAGGACCATCTAGAGCAAAGAGGTCTAGTAGCGAGAAAGATAAGCTTGAGTACACTGAGGTTTTGAAGATGCGAGGCCTTCCTTACTCGGTTAACAAGCCTCAAATCATAGAGTTTTTCAGTGGGTACAAGGTTATCGAAGAACGGGTACAGGTTGTGTGCCGTCCTGATGGGAAAGCCACAGGAGAGGCGTTTGTGGAGTTTGAGACGGTGGAGGAAGCAAAGAGGGCAATGGCTAAGGACAAAATGTCGATTGGATCAAGGTATGTAGAATTGTTTCCGACTTCCCGCGAAGATGCTAGAAGGGCCGAGTCCAGGTCTAGGAAATGACTATCTTTCACTATGTATCATCATATATCATTTGGACTAATTTTGTTAGGTAAAACTCAAAAAGTGTCACCAATGGAATAATAGGAATTTAAGACATGGCTTGTTTAGTTTCAACATACTGTTTCTTATTATGTTCTCCATATTAATGTTAGAAGACAACTAGTGACATCTTCCGAGTAAATTTTATGTTTCTAATATATAAACGGGTGTAGTAGAGGAATGGCGAATAAAAGTGAGGACTCTATTGGCCAAACTCAAATCAGTGGCTTTCCTTTCTTTTACAATAAACATGTGGTCAAAAGTGTTGGCTTTGACATTTAACGTTCATAACACAAAACCGCGGCCATGCCGTATCATGGCCCAAAAGAATGTGGTAGTTCTCGTCGTCTTCAGTGTTCAGAGTCCACCTCAACTAGGAAAACGAGAATCTTGATAATAGGGATAGACCTGAACCTTCACTTGCCGGACTTGGAGTCGCCTCTGTTGTTGCTGTTGAGCTTTGGTAGGCTTGCTGACACTTCTGGATCTGCCATTTCCATCACAAATGGTTAGCTTTATTACAACATTTAAGACTCTGTAAGGTCCAAGCCTAAGATCTAACCTCCTCTGGACTGAACTGAAGTAACATTCCCACTACAGGTAACAACGCCTCCACTTCACCTACACAACCATCATAGGTTATTTTACCATACAAACACCCACTTTCTGGATCCACCTTCAGTCTCTAGAGTATTACCTGTTTCTAGTAGTTTTAAAATTACGTTCTTTAGGTATGTCATATCTACACCTTCTCTCTTCTGTTTTCTTTCCATCTCCCTCAACTCCGTCTTTAGCAAAGCTTCCTGTTATCAGCATACCACTAAAGTTTGAAACAAGACCACAAGATTTTTATTACCAAACTCTGGTGTAATCAAATACCTGCTGACTGTGAAGACGGTTCTCGCGCTCAAGCTCCTCGATTTCCTCCTGATATTTGAATAAACATTTAATTAGTGAAATATGGGCAGAAACAGATTAAAATCGATTCAACCAATTCTAATATACCTGAAGAGCTAAGATATGGCGCTGTGTCTGTGCTAACTCTTCTTCTCTCTGAGCTTGTTGCCTTGCCAATATCTGAAAATAGAATATCATGAGTGACACTGAAAATCGGTCCTTGCTCGGACAAGCAGATGGCTAGCATTACAAATTCCTACCAGAATCTGGTGTTCTGCTGCAGAAGTGCTCGAGTTAGATACATCCTGCTGTTGTGACTCTGAAACACCGTTAAAATACAATAATAGGTTAGTTAAGTTGACACAGAAAACCTTTTGACTGTATACATATGGGGAGCCCCTTTACAAAATAAATGGTATCAGAAAGTAACGTACCGGTGTAGTTCCCAAACTGGTGAGTCTGAGATGGAGATTCGTTCCACTTAATGCGAAGAAGAGTGAATAATCCAAGAGCAAATTAAACAATAGTTACTATCAAATTACGATTTAGAACAAAAGGAGAGAAAAATGAAAATGCTAAAAGCAAAAGACACCATTGACTTACTACTGGTTTTGTTTCCATAAATTCTCGAAGATTTTTGTTCTCATCTGCAAGTTTGGATATCTCTCGGTCCTTCTCCTCAATGAGTCTATCTGCAAGCTCACGTACTGATTCATGCTCCTCCTGCAAATATGTCAGTTGAACAAAAAAGCATCACCAATCTTTCTTATAAAACCAGAGCAAAAGTTAGCAAAAAATTAGAAGGTGATAAACCTTCAGTCGCTTATTCCGAAGTTTCGTATCTTCTAGTTCTTTTTCTAGATCTTGTGCAGAAGAGGCTTCATTTTGAGCGGTTAAAGCTTCACATCTTCCTGTTGATTACTATAACCATTAAGGAGGAGAATTTTAATTTTCGAGGAATTATCGAATTTTGGTTTCAATCATTTACGTCGCCATGTTTCTTCTAAAACTCGAAGATCCTCTTCCCATGCTTGTTTCTCCGCCTGATTGCGAGTAACAGTAGAATCAAGCTTCAGTTCTAGATTTTTGATCTGCTCGCTGGCATCTTTAAGTGCTCCAGCTCTGAAATGGATATGAAATCAAAAACTGAACAGAACGCAGCCAACCTACAAAATTAAACTTGAAAAACGTAGTGTGAATATAAACCTTTCTTCAAGCTCTTTCTCAAGGCTAGCCAAAGCACCCTGAAGATCTTCCTGTGCCTTATCCCTCTCTGCAGATACCAAATTTATTTCTTTTTCGGCTTCCTAACATCACCCAAAAAGATGTTGGTAAGCAAGTTGATGACCATCTAAACTAGCACCATGTTAAGATTACAGATAACTTACCTTTAGGGCTTCCTCAAGAGATTTGATATGTTCAGAGTCTTTAGCTGCAGCCAGCTCTACGTCCTTCTTTTGCAGAAGAGCATGAGCACGGATCTTGTATGAAGAGAATTCGCTTTGAAGACGGTTGATCTGTGAACAATTACAAGATTCTAGATACGGTTAATGACCTAATGTGAAAACAAGCTTCAGCAGAACATTCCATGAAGCTCAAAATGGTTCCTTGACCCCGTAATAGTATATGTTATGTAATTAAGAAGAATGAAAAATACATTTGTTTTAACCAAGCAATCAATATTTCCCAAAAGCACAACAAAAAAACTATGTACCTCTTCTCTTGCATCTTTGAGTTCAGCATCTTTTGTGCTTAGCATTTGGGTCTGCCTGGACATTTCAGATCCTAGCTGACCTGACCATTTATATTAAAGAAACTACATTTTCATTGACAAAAGTAAAGCATAAGCAGACTAAGGTCGTCTCAATGTTTCTTAAACTCCGTAAATTACTTCTCAATTTAGCCACTTCGATTTCGGCGCGTAAGTAGTTGCTTTCAGCGATTTCCAGTTTAGATTTAAGGGCATCGCATGAAGCTTCCCAAATTTCCTTTTCCTTTTCCTGGAGGGACAAAAAGATTCATGACTTTCAAGAATTACAACAGAAGAAAATAGAATGGCCAAAGAAACTGAAACTCCAACCATGCTGTCTGACTTTGATGGCTAAAGACCGATGCCTTAAATCATGTTTACAGTAATCTATATGCACTCCTATGTTCATTCCCTGGTTATATCATGAGTAGTAGGTCGGCTATATTAATGATGGAACTCTACGTAACATTCCAACTGACTAATGACAGGAGAATGATATGCAAGCTCTTTACAGATTCCACGTACATTCTCCTCTCTAAGGTGTGCAAGCTCTCCTTTAAGAGTTTCTGCAGTAGCCCCTAGCCTTGCTGCTTCACCAGTAGCAGCTGCCTCCATCTCTGCAACTTTAGATTCCTTCTCTGCAAGTAGTACCTACGGAGGTATAGAATGGAAATACTTAGTGTGACGAATTCATCACAAATTTCAATTTATTCTCTCTTGCTCACGGAAAACCCAAGCATAGCATCAAATAAGCCTAACCTGCAGCGCCGAAACGGTTTCGGCTGCTTTGTCCCTCTCAGATAGAGCATCTGTGACCTGTGCTTCGACACTCTCTAAGTTCTGTCAAAAGGGTGGAGAGAAGAAAAACCTTGGATATAATGACCGGACTATGGAAAGATAGTGGTGGCTCATAGCATATAAGAAGCAACAAAGATACGCTAACATCAACTACCTTTTGATGCTTGGCTGACAACTCAGTAATTGCAGATAGCTTTTTCTCTTCCACAGCTTGTAATTGCTTTTTAAGGTCCTCCAGCAACTGGGATAACAGCAAGTAAGCATATGAGGCAGAGTATACAAAGCCAAGCATCCCTCTCCCTCTGTCTCTTTACATCTCTCTATTTCTCTCTCTCTCTACCTTTCTATTTGTTACAGGACTAATAGAACAGAAAAACAGAACAGACCTGATCCTTATCAACAAGTGACTGTTGCAATGTCTCTATCTTATTTTCTTTAGGCTGCAATGAACCACGTAATTCCTCGACGGTATCCCTGAGCCTACGTATGGGAAGATAAGCGAAAACTNCCTGGTCCTTATCAACAAGTGACTGTTGCAATGTCTCTATCTTATTTTCTTTAGGCTGCAATGAACCACGTAATTCCTCAACGGTATCCCTGAGCCTACGTATGGGAAGATAAGCGAAAACTCAGGTACTCAAACTTTGGGAGATGGTTGGAGAAGTGTGGAAATCAAAAGCATAACTAGAAGGAAACTTAAAAGGCTCCCTATAAAAACTATCTACGTGTTATTTACTTGTTATTAGCACTCCTTAGTTGTTGCCTATCCGCATCCATTGCTTTCAGTGCTTCATTTGCTTGTTGCCTAGTGCGTTCCAGCTCTTGCTGCAGGGATGAGTGCTGAGAAGATGCTCGCTCAGCTGTTTCATTCACTTCCTGGAAACGGGCGTCGAGATCATCTTTTTCCTGAAGGTAGCAATATATACTGTTAAGATTTAGACTATGCATAAAGCAGACAAATATGTCTTAATTGCAGCACAGAAATTACAAAAAAGTGTAGCAGTAGAAAAGTCTAAGTGGTTTTGAAAACTCACTGCAGCCTCAAGTGACTCAACATAAAATCATCAACATTCACCTTTTGGATTTCTTGGATGCGCTGCTTAGCTCTTTTGTGTAGCCTAGTGAATTTGGCATCCAGCTCAGCATATTTCTCGTCACGATCTTTTATTTCCTGGTCCAGTTTCTGTTGAACTACACCAAAAGTAATAGCACAAGTTCAGTATTGTAAAGAATATGCGAACATGGCACATCCTGCTTCCTATCCATAAGCAAATAGAAAAAAATCGGCTAACCTTCGGAAAACTTAGTGGAGTACTCTTGGGCTTTTGCATCTGCCTCAGAGTATGCTTCCCTTAGATGCTCTAGAGCTTGCTCAGCTGCAACTCGAGTTTGTTTTTCTACATCAATTTCTCTACTTAATGATTCAACCTGTTGGTGAAGCTCTTTCACTTCAGCTGATTCTGGTCTATCTCCTTCCAGTAGCTGAATTTTCTGGTGAGACCTATCTTGCTCTACTTCATCCTTTAACCCCTTAAATTGGGATCTGAGGAATTCATTCTCTAATCTCAGTTGAGCAACCATTTGGAGTAGCTGATCATGATTCTCATCCAAGGAGTGTGTGCCACCAAGCGATCCGTTTTCTTGAGGCGATGAAACTTGCGGATGGCTCTCCTCTTCTGCAGCCACATCAGGCTCCTTGTCTTGGGACATCTTGGCAGGTGACTGAACCAACTTGACGTCAGAAAGAGTGGGATAAAGGCATCAAGAGCTGAACGAGCGACTAGAGCAGTAAGCATACAATTGGAGAAATCTCAATTTGAATTGAATCGCTAGGCAAAAAAAGAAAGAAGAAAATGTAGAAACATAAACAAAGTGAAATTTGAGCAAATCAGCAAAAGAAAGTAGAAAATCAAAGAGAGGCTACACAAGGAGGAAGGAAACGACGCCGGATCATGCCAGAGAAGAAGCTTACCGCATAGAAGGAAGACGGAGAAGATGGGATCGTGACGAATCTCGATTCGAGATTTTAGATCTCGCCACCGTCCTCTGGTCAAAACGTCGTCGTCTTTGTTTGTCCCGTCGATAAAGTTAACGGCAGATGTTGATCAGACGAAGAATGTGCGCATTAGGAAGGGTGTTTTACTTGGGAGAAAAATGCAATCAGAACCCTAAACTATTTAAATATTGCATGGATCGCCTTACAACTTTTCCAAATGTAGAATTAAACCCACAAGTCACAGGGGATAGTTGGAAACAAACTACAACTTCCGCTTAAAGTTACATTTGTTTGCGATTAAGTACACATCGACATCTTTCACTAAATGATTCTTGGATTCAAAGATCAAGTGGGTAGCTAACCCATCTTCTATATTATTGTTACAGAAATTGGAAGGAAGAAAGAATGGATGCATAATTGTACAGAGAAGAAACTAGAGGCAAAAAAGAAATTAAACAGCAGCAGCTGAAACTTGAGCAAGTGGTAGAGTCTTTGATTTTCGCTCCACTTTCATATGCTTTAGGCAGTGTCTCTAATTTGTAGGTCTTGCACATCCCTCTGCAATACGCCACAAACAATCATATGTGGTTTGATTTGTCAGAATCAGGTAGCTGCACAAATCAGATTTGCAGCCACAAGTAAGTAATTACTTACAACCATAGGGTTCTCTAGATGACATACAAGCATAGTTTACAAAATTTTCTTTCTGATTCAAGCAGGACCAAATCTTGAATAAAGTTGATATATACATATGACATATCACATGTTCCTGAAGAGTGCAGGAAGTTGGAAGATTTCCCTCGCTTGAAGCAAAATCGTCTCTTCTTGAACAGCATAACAAAAGGTATAAAGACAACAGTGAGACTTGATTACGAAAATCCAACCCATTCTTACATTGAGGTCACAGGGGCCTTACATAACAAACATGAGAAAGTATGGTAGCTAACATAGGTGAGGAGCTGGAAGTAACAAAATACTAAAACAAGTGTTGCAAAAAAAAAAATGAATATAATAAGCTTACACAGCATGCATCCTCTCACTCACAGCTGACCTTGAAGGTCGATCTGACCTTGGCAACAGACACTTTTTGTATATAGAACCACCATATGAACAACACTATATGTACAAAATAAAGACCCAATATCAGACGAGAGAGGACTGAGATATTGGCACGGCTCAATCAGATGATTTACTCAAGAAGGATCTGAGTGAACCAGGCCAATATCAGAGGGACTCTCTCGGACACACAGAGCATCTACTCTTTCATAATAGACAGTGAGAATGTCTGTAAAGAGATAAGATAAAAGATGAAGCAGAAGAAGTAGGGAGTGAATGTTCAACTATAATCCTGTGGAGCATTTAATAACTCTGCTTCTTTCAATGCACCAAAGAAGGACTACCTCATTTATTAAATCCCAATCTTTTTCTTTTGCTCTACTCAACCCGAAACCAAGCAAAAAAGCTATAAAGTCCTTCGTGTAACCATAGTTTCAGGGGAATCGCATTTATTATCACTTACCATTTTGTCCTCAACCAAGTGAATAGCAACAAAGAGACATTAATAGCCACAACTACATCTCTTCTTGTCCTCTGTAACCGTCTCTCCTTCTCTTTGTCTGCTTCTGCCCTCAGTTTCTCTTTCGCTTTGTCTGATTGCGTATTCATTTAAAGTGTAGAGAGACAAAGACATACACTGAAAATTATTGCATTAATTTAGTGTTCTTCCATTTACATTTTACACATTCTCTCAATATATCTTTCCCCTTCGGCTAAATACATAGTTAAGATATATATCATCAATCTAATCGCTTCTTCCCTTCCCACTAATTGCGATGATACCATCAAATCTTATCTTAAGGCGGATCTTACATTTCTCTATCCTTTTCTTCACACTTACATTCTCTTGACCCAACCCTATCTACGTCCATTTCCTTTTCTTGCTCCTATTCTTTCTCTAGTCGTAACTCTCAGGAGTTGCTACACCCTTATATTCAACTGGGCTGCAACAAAAACAACTCCATTATCAATCTCAGCTTCATTAATATCTCTCAACTAGGCCTTCATATCACTAACTATTATCTACTCACCTTGCATTTTGAAGCTTCTTCAATCTGTCCCTCCATATTGCTGCAAATTTTGTGATCCCAGAGAAGAAAAAAATGAAAATTTTGAAGAGTCTGCAAAGCACACTGAATATAGATAGCATTCAGAACAGTTTACATACCTGCGTCGATATACCTCTCCTCTTTGGCAGCCAAATCCATATTTCTCACTAGTATAAGCTCCTCAGATAATGGATCTGGTCCTTCTGGAGCACTGAACAAGAACAGCAACCATGTGGTTAGCAACTATGATAGTTTGATTAATCCAACGGATTAATCAGCAGGCAAACTATATACCTGTCAAGGATAACATCGAAAATAGGCTTTGTGCTCTGAGGTCTGCCTCCATAACCTATCCTGATAGCATCTTCCAGGACTATTGTTTTATTTACATATATTGGAGCCTGAAAAATGACATGCAAAAACAGGTTATGGCAGTAATAAAGGGTCAATAAGAACAGTGTATGAGAATGAGAAAGATACAAGGGTTTAACCATTTTGAAAGGAATATATAGATGAAAGCGAGGTGGCATACCTGGCATGCTCTTGCAACGTTGATGGCATCTGATGGCCGTGAATCAATGCATGTAACATCATTTTCTCCTGGCTGCAGGACAGATGGTTAGCCTAAGAAAATCGATTTTGACAAACCCTTTCCTAACTAAGAGGATGTGTGTAGTCTTTAAGTTACCTTGCCTAGATATAAACTTGCATAGTAAGTGTTTATAACTCTACTTGTAAGCTTCACCATTTTTACCTGTCAATAACACAGTACAACGTGTTAACGAAGTGGCAATAAGCTACAAATGCTTATTTGAAGGTGAAACAGTTTGGAAAGGTAATAGGTATCTTGGGAACGATACTGTACTTCATATCCAAGTTTGTCGACAACAGCTGACACGAACTGGAACCGGTCAGGGATTTCCTACAACATAAAAAAACAGAAGAAGATTAACATCAAAAGTTCGTTGCAAACAAGCAGCAAGGCGCCATATGATACCTCATTCTCGCCTGCCATTGGCACATCTAATAGTTTCTCAACAGCAGCATCCCCTGCAAGCATAAACGTTAAAAGTTAGCACCAGCAGATATAAGAAGCAGCAATCTGTAGAATGAATACATGTACATACCAACGATAACAGGAAGCAAGTAGTCACCATCACAAGATATCTTGAGAAAAATAGTTGGGTGCTTGAATTGACGAAGAAAGCCAAGCCCAATTTGGAAAACACCGACTCTGGATTCACTAGCTCTTACAGCAAATGGAGGTAGATGCCTAGAAGCTTGCCACATTGAATCTTCCACAAATCCATGTCTCCGCATTTTGTAATGCATACTTGTTTCTATTCTTGTTAAAATGATCCCCAAATCAGTAAAGAATTTGACAGGCATATGCAAAAATTGAAAAGTAAATGACCTAGCACGAGATTTTCATAGGGAAAATGCAGTTCGATTAATCAGAGACGAATTAAGTTCAGGTGATAAAGAGATCTACGTTCGTAGAATGCTTCGTGACAAGATAAGAAAGTCACATTGGAATTGGGAAAGAGGACCTGCAACGAGGACAGAGGCTTGGAGAAACTCGAGATCGGGATCGCCAAGACCGGATCGAGAGGTGGAGCTTCCGTGTGTGGAATTGCAACAAATAGGAGACATCTTAGGGGGACGATGAGAACGCAGCGATCTGAGGTTCAATGAAATGCAACGGCGAAAGGAGGAGGGAGAGGGCGAGTTGGAAGATGAGACGGAGGCGGAGATAGAAAAGGAGAAGGTCGTGGAGTCCGAGAAGAAGATTCTTAGATCGGTGGCAGGAATAGAGGAGAAAGCAACGCCAGGCATGGTGGTGGTGGTGGTGGTTGAGATAGAGAGAGAGGAGGAGGAAAAAGTGAAGCAAGAGCCCAAAAGTAGAAGGCAAAGAATGATGGAGAGAAGACGTGAAAAGATCTTATTAACTTGATTAATTATTCTGATGTGAGGATAAGGTTATGCTTTTAAACCAAACTTTCACTCGTTAACTTTATCTCAAATTATAATATATATTTAACACGTGGGTCTCATTTTATTTTTCTTTATGGTAACACGATGACGTGGAAAGTTTAAACATTATAGAGGCATTAAAGAAAGATATGGATTATGAAATATTGGGTTCTATTGTTTATATGTGGGTTAGTTTGGCTTCTATTGCACATGGTAAAGTCTAATATTGGGTTCCAAAACCAAAGAGAGTAAACAGAAAACACCGACCAAATGTGCAAAAGTGGTCCAGTGCTAACAACGTGGCGTTGCGATCCATATAGTATTTTTTTGATCCATATAGTAAAATCCGAAAATCCAAAAGGTTTGACCTTAATGATCCCACCATACGACTCTGCCTCATTGGTGATCTTTTGATATTATTCACTCCATTTGAAATATTGTGTATTCACATATGATCGTAACCGCATTTGATATATAAAAAATGACAACAAGGTCGAATTTCACACTTGATTTTTAGTTTTCGATTAACATTAAAATGAATTGTTAGCCCAGGAATAAGAAATTTAATTTATTAAAATGTTGGATATATTAACAAGAACTACAAAGAGTAAAATTAATTTTATATCTAACTTAGGTTGGAAGTTTGAATTCGGCGGAGGACAAATATGCTCTAATAAAGAATCTACTATATGAAACAAAAAGACCACCTCCAATAGAGGTGTTTAGAAGGTGCTTAGAAAGTTGCTTAGTGTATTTAGGATTAAAAATAAATCAGAATAGGTTAATGAGCATAAGATCGATGCCTAGAGAAGCTTTTTAAAATTATCGTAAGCTTTCCTACGTGTTAGTCTCGCATTGGTGCGAGTAAAAGAAAAAAAAGGGATAGAAACTTTCGGGGTTCGCATGCGATGGGTCAAAATTGTTTTTGACCTATTTCTCTCCTNGGATTTATTTGGGTCAAGGTAATCGACAAATTCATCTGTTTTTGTGGATTCATTGTAGGTGTCTTTCAGTTGAAGGTCTATTGTTTGTTGATTTTAGATGTGAATGTGTAGATTAGGGTTCGTTTGTGATTATTTTTGATTGGTGATGAATTTTGATTACAAAATGTTATTTGACAATGTTGTCTAATTGTTAAGATTTGTGAATGCATTTGATTGTTCTTCTCTGTCAAT
>OVAV01001718.1:0-12654 GCA_900406375.1 Iberis amara
TTTTGAGTTGGGAACTATTTTCAATTGTTAATCCTACTTGTAAACCTGAGCTTCAAACCTTAATACATGTGGAACTTCCCTATTACCTAGCGTTTTAGTTTATTGATTTATATCCGCTTTTTAGTATTCTGTCTTTATTTTGCAATCGTTCGAAACAATCTCTCTTTTATTTCTGTCTTAGCTAGAATCGACTTTAGAACTGAGAGTCGCACTATCTGGTCCTTGTGGGATTCGACCCTTTAATATATTACAAAGATCTGTTCTCTGCAGTATAGATTTAGGATTAAAATTTGAACCTATCAGTGATAATAAGTCTTCCATCTATATTGCAACAAATCCAACATTCCATGAAAGAACAAAGCATATAGGTGGATTGTCACATAGTTAGGGATCAAGTAAGTTATGGTTTTTGAAGCTTCTACATGTTCCAACAATGAACCAACATGCTGATTTACTCACCAAAGCGTTGCATCCTCGGCCATTTTATCGTCTTTTTAGCAAGCTATCAATATCAAGGCTCTACATACTAAATGCCTTTGCCTCTGTTTCGGCTTGAGGGGGGTATATTAGAGTTGGTTAGTTTGTTAATTAGAGTGGTTAAGAGTTAGTTAAGTTGTAATTCTACTAAGAGCTTAGTGAGTTTAAATATACTATGTACACTTTACTATTTTGGTTAATGAAGAATATCGATCTTTTCTCTTATTCAAAAGTCTAATAAATCCTAAAGCCCACATACTTCAGGAGATATACAACCATTACACATAGCAAAATCTAGCGCAATGAGATTTTGCCAACCCAACCATTCAATCCTCAAACGTCAGACAATTTCCAATAGCAAAGTTGTCGATCACAAGCGATTAATGATATGTTGTCCTTGCTTGAAATAAATAGATTTGATACAATAAGAAGCAACACACTTCCATGAGATGTCGAACAATTTTTAAATTGTAGAACGTCAAATATTAGGAAAAACATATTGATTGGATACAACCATATATTAAAACCTTAAAAGTACTAGAGTTGCATAGATATGATAGTAAAAAAGGCGAAATATTTAGATTTTTAGTTCTTTAAAATTGTATAATTGTTTAAACTTTGTATAATCCAAAGTCCTATTTGTAAGAATATGAAGATTTAGAGTATAAGTCTGACGAAGAACGTCAAGACATGAGAGACAGAGAGAGAGCCATTCTCATTCTAGAAAAGGGACCTAAGAGCATAATACTAAAATCTCCATTAGTAGTTTTCAATACAATGTATGCCAAAATATCGAAGAGAAAACACCAATTTGAATTAAGAACAAAGAGGAAAGTTTTTGATGTCTTGGACAAAAGCAGCAGGCGGTACCATTGGCCACGAATGACACGCCAAACCATGCATCATCACACATGCCAGCTGCTCTTCTTGGACACATGTGGCCTTCATCTTGGTCTAGGTGCGTCCAACGGCTAGTATAGTGCCAAAATAACTTATGAAAAGGTCCTAAGACATCTTGCCCTAATTATGCACGTCTTGGACCAAACTTTCCCTAAATTTGCACACTGCCATGTGCTAATTTTGCACAGGTGGTTGTTGGTACCGAGATTTGCCATACCTGGCCCAATAATTTAGCAAAAGCTACAACAGCCCATTAAGCTCCAAAGGGTCCGAGCAACTGGCAAGTTGAAGAACGTTAGCAGGATGATTGCCAGGATCATTGGCGACGAGGCTGACTTTAGCGAGTTGGAAAAGAAGAAGAAGAATTGACCAAGACATTCCTTAGAACGGCTAATGCGAGCTCTTCCGAGATTTAAAAATATAGTTATCGAGAAAATAGGGAATGTAACAAACTTTTAACATAAGAACATTAGTATAAAAAAAAAGTAGAAAGTGACTAAGAAAGGGATCCAATTTTTGACTAAGATATTCTTGTAACATTCATTATCTACAGTACAACACATTTATTTACAAAGCTTTCAAAGTCTTCCAAATTCTTTTGATTATTTTTTCTATCTATCCATTTACAACATATCGTTTCTTAGTTTGGAAAAATAATAAATGAAGTCTCAAGAACTCTCTATTTATTAATTTAAATTATATTGTGCGATTGTGCTAAACAGTAAATGATGGAGAAACATGCGATTGGGGTTTTGGAGGCTAGGGTTTTGAGTGTTCCAGAAGTTTCGATGGTGGGTGTAGCCGAGAAGGATCGTCCACCGGGAGAGCCACCGGATAAAGGGGTGTCGTATGCTCAGATGGTTTCGAATAAAGGAGGAGGAGGAATACCTAACCCTAATAATATGGTGAATGATGACTTTGTGGCTGCAAGGGTTAAGCTTATTTTCCCTAACGGAGATGATGGAGAACAGGAGGTGGTTATTGGAGAAGGTGTGTTGAATGCCATGAATGAGCTATGGAAGAAGTGTATGTTTGTCAAAGTGCTTGGCCGAAGTGTCCCTGTAGCCGTAATGTCGAGGAAGCTTCGGGAACTATGGAAACCGAATTCTGGCATGTACGTTATAGACCTTCCACGAAACTACTATATGGTGAGATTTGAGGATGAAGAAGAATACTTTGCAGCTTTAACTAGGGGTCCGTGGAAAGCCTTTGGTAGTTATCTAATGGTGTAAGATTGGTCTCCGGATTTTGATCTGTTACGGGATGAAATTGTTACTACTCCAGTGTCGGTGCGTTTGATGAATATACCAGTGAACTTTTATCATCAAGTGATATTGAAGAAGATCGCTGAGGGGTTGGGATGTCCGTTAAAGGAGGATTTAACGACTTTACAACTAGAAAGGGCCCATTTTTCGAGAGTGTGTGTGGAAGTGGACTTACGTAAACCGCTAAAAGGGACAATATTAATTAATGGTGAACGTTATTTTGTCTCGTATGAAGGCTTGGGCAACATATGTAACCGGTGTGGGGTTTATGGACATTCGGGCCAAGCCTGTCCTCGTGACACATCTGAGAAGATAGCGGCGTTGCTGATTAATGACAAGCCAGATAAAGATGTGGAAACTACAGTAGAGAAAGATGGATTTATAGAAGTTAAAAAACATGCTAAGCAAAGTGACATGGCCGGTCCTGGACTAAGACCAGTGAGACTTAGGTCTCATGCCCCCAATTTTTTATTTTATTGTACCTAGCTTTATAGATTTTATAGGCCCCCAAATTTTTTATAAAAAAATAATAGTGGCCCAAATAATAAATACATTAAATATTAGCCCAAAATTTTTTTTATTTTGTCTGAAGCCCCCATAATTTCAGGACCGGTCCTGCAAAGTGACAATTCACGTTCTAACATATGAGACAAGGCACATGAGGTGATGAATGTACGATCAGCTTCTGGTGCATCGTCTGTGGGTAGTGATAAGGGTATTATGGCAACATCAAACCGATTTGAAAATCTTGGGGAAAACCAAACGTAGAGAAGACAGTTTTGTGTATTAATGAAAATAAGGAGAATGAAGAAGGATTGAAGGTATTGAATGCACGAGAGAACACTGATGTTAGTAGGGAAAAGGGTATTATTCAAGAGGCTTTGAAACCAAAAGGAAATAACTTCAGGAAGCAGGTGGAACGTAATGGTCATAGAAGCTCCTCTCAACGACAAAGTAAAGGTCTTATATTTAGTCCAACGAAAGGAGAAGTAATGTTATCAACGTCGGGTAAACGCCTCCGTATAGAACAAACCCCGATGATGCGAGAAAGTGGGAAGTTTATGAATGTACATGAGAGTGCTCAAGATAGTTAGTTGGTTACTATGAGTGACGCTCAAGCAGTAAAGATGGTGCCAAAGAATAGTGGCTTGGATGATAATGTTATGGATAATGAGTTACCTGCTCATGAGATGGAGGTTTCAAAGGCATAATGGTGTACCCCGGCTTTTCTTACGATCGTGATTGATATGATGTTGAATTGTGATTTAGGGAATTGTCGAGGGGGGGGGGGCAAATAAACCAAACTTTCGGAGATCGATTCGTTACATACTTAAGAAGTTTGATACTGATTTCTTAGCAATATTTGAGACGCATGCAGAGGGCAGCCAATATTTGTCACAATCTTGGTTTTGATAAGAACCATAGAGTAGATGCAGAGGGTTAGAGTGGGAGACTTTGGATCCTTTGGAAATCGAATATTGGCGAAGTGGAAGTGGTGGTGTCTACAAGGAAATTTATACATGCAAAGATCGAGCGTGATAATGAACTTCTTCACGTTATTGTGGTTCACGCAGCTCCTTCAGTGAGCAGGAGGAGTGGGCTTTGGGGAGAACTACGGGAGGTAGTGATAAATTTTGAGGGCCCACTTATTATTGGAGGAGACTTTAATACGATAGTCAGGACGGACGAAAGAACCTGTGGAAGTGGTAGACTCTCTCCGACTCCCTCGAGTTTGGTATTTGGATTAGTGATTTATTGCTAATTGATACGGGGTTTTAAGGCTGTCGATATACTTGGAAACGTGGAAGACGAGAGGATACGTTCGTGGCTAAACGCCTTGATAGGGTTCTGTGTTGTCCGCATGCCAGGTTGAAGTGGAGCGAAGCTTCGGTTCGACACCTTCATTTTCTCTCTTCAGATCACACACCACTTTATATACAGCCTGTACCTCAATATAAAGCGGATCCTAGCAGACGACCTTTTAGATTTGCGGCCGCATGGCTAAAACACGAAGGGTTTAAGGACATGCTTATGGCGTCATGGAACCCCACTATAGAGATGCCGAAGGCTTTGCTAATTCTAAGCCGCAAACTCAAGAAATGGAACAGAGAGATTTTTGGTGCAGTGTCAAAAACGTAAAGAATAGGTCATAGAGAACTTAACAATGGTCCAGCACCAGTTAGAGCGTATTCCGAATAGTGAATTACTTGATCAAGAAGAAAGCCTCACTAAGGAATTTGATGCAATCCTTGAACAAGAAGAACTTATTTGGTTCCAAAAATCTAGGGAGAAATGGATCACTCAAGGAGACCGTAATACGAAGTTCTTTATTGCTTCGACAATTATTAGAAGGAGAAGGAACCGAATAGAGATGTTGAAAGATTATGAGAATATGTGGATATCGGAGCCAAAAGCTTTAGATAACTTGGCCTTGAGTTATTATAGGCGCTTATATTCACTTGAGGACGTGGATACCGTAGTAGATAAATTACCAGGGGGTGGATTTGTATCACTTACGCGCGAAGAAAAGAGTAATTTGACAGTACGTTGTTCATCAGAAGAAGTGGAAATAGTAGTGAAATGTATGGGAAGTTTTATGGCTCCAGGCCCGGATGGTTTTCAATCGATTTTTTACCAACGCATTGGGAGGTGGTACGGGATTCGGTTGTAAAATTTGCACTAGATTTCTTTGACTCCGGTTGCTTACCAAGAGGTACCAATGACGTGTTGATGGTCTTATTACCCAAGGTAGCTAAACCAGAACGGATCATGCAATATAGGCCAATAAGTTTGTGCAACGTGCTCTTTAAAGTAATTACTAAGATGCTAGTGATACGGCTGAAGGGTGTAATCTCAAAGTTGATTGGATCGGCACAATCAAGTTTCATTCCAGGGAGACTTAGTATGGATAATATAGTAGTAGTCCAAGAGGCGGTTCATTCTATGCGTAGGAAAAAATGAAAAAAGGGTGGATGTTGCTTAAGTTCGATCTAGGAAAAGCTTATGATAGAATAAGGTGGGACTTTCTTGAAGATACCTTATGTGCGGCATGCCTTTCTAATATTTGGGTGAAATGGATAATGGAGTGTGTTGCGAGACCGTCGATGAGTCTTCTATGGAATGGAGAGAAAACTGAGGGATTTGTACTGGAGAGAGGTCTAAGACAAGGTGATCCCTTGTCACCATACTTATTCGTGCTTTGTATGGAAAGATTTCGCCATCTCATAGATTCATTAGTGGGTAGAGGTGATTGGATACCAATTACTCTATCCCGAGGAGGTCCGAAACTGTCTCATATTTGTTTCGCGGATGATCTAATCTTGTTTGCGGAAGCTTCGGTTGCAAAAATATGTGTTGTTCGTAGTGTTTTGGAGAGATTTTGTGTCGCATCCGAACAGAAAATAAGTTTGGAAAAATCAAAAATATTTCCACCGGCAATGTGAGTAGGCAGCTCGAGAATCTTATCAGTCATGACAGCGGGATAAGAGTAACTCGTGATCTAGGAAAATACTTGGGCATGCCTATTCTTCATAAGAGGGTAAACAAAGATACATTTGGAGAGATCCTACAACGGCTTCAAGACTTACGGGCTGGAAGAGTAAGGTTTTGAGTTTAGCTAGAAGATTAATGTTATGTAAGTCGGTGTTAGCTTCTTTACCAGTGCATACAATGAGTTCCATTATGTTTCCAATGAGCACATTGAGTTCTCTTGATAAACTAATGACATCGTTTCTTTGGGGGTATGGATACGAGTTCTAGAGTGCATCATCCTATTGCATGGGAAAAAGTATATAAATCTAAAGAAGAAGGAGGTCTTGGTTTGGGGAAATTAAAAGAGATGAATATGGCTCTGGTTGCGAAACTAGGCTGGCGATTGCTAAATGATAAAGAGGGCTTATGGTCACGTGTATTACGGGCTAAATACAAAGTACGAAGCGTTCATGAGGACGACTGGCTGAACGCAAAAGGGACCTGGTCTGTTACATGGCGAAGTATTATTATGGGACTCAGAGCAGTGGTGGCTAAGGGCTTGAGCTGGGTATCGGGAGATGGAAGAATTATAAGATTTTGGACCGATAGATGGCTTAGTGATGAAAGATTGTTAGCAACTGCCATCAACTTCGTTCTGGTAAATAAGATATTGGCGACTTCTCACTCGTTTTGGGTCGAAGGAACTAGATGGGATTGTCCAAGGCTAGACCTATTCCTCTCTGATAATATGAAACGCAGGCTAATGATTGTGGTTCTTGATAATTTTACACGAGCGTAGGATCGACTTTCATGGAGCGGGAATTCAGATGGCTCGTATACTGTTAAATCTGCATATAATATTATCACGAAGGAAATTATGTGTGGTCCGGGTGTGAGTGCCATATTCAATCTTATACGGAAGCTGAAAGTATCAGAGAGAATTCGCCTATTTCTATGGAGAATTTTGCATCGGGCTCTAATGACAAACAAAGAACGACATTGCAGACACTTGTGTGGGACGTATATGTGTCAATTGTGCAAGGCTGATGGTGAATCTATTTTACACGTGTTAAGAGACTGCCCAGCTGCATCAGGTTTATAGAGGAAACTAATGTCACCGAGTCGGATTGCGGTCTTCTTTCAAAGCTCCATGTTTGAATAGCTGTTTACGAACATGGGGAGCACGGACCGTATAGTGGAAGGACATTGGTCTGAGATGTTTGTGCTTGCGTTATGGTGGATATGGAAGTGGAGATGCGGGTATGTGTTTGGCGAAAAAGGTAAATGCTATGATAGAGTAAGCTTCATCCGGAGATTGGTCGTAGAGAATCATCAAGCGAATATTGATGCTGCCTCGTCGTTACATCATGAAGTGGTCACTGACTTTATGATTTCTTGGATTAAACCAGCCCAAGGCTGGGTTAAAGTGAACATAGATGATGCGTCGCGAGGAAATCCTGGCTTAGCCACGACAGGTGGAGTCATTCGGAATGAGGAAGGAGAGTGGTGTGGGGGATTCAAGCTGAATATAGGCTATTGTTCGGCCCAATTAGCTGAACTTTTGGGAGTGTATTACGGTTGATATTTGGCTTGGAACAAAGGGTATCGTCGGGTCATACTAGAAGTTGACTCGGCGTTGGTGATTGGTTTCTTTGAGACAGGGATTTCATATTCAAATTCATTGTCTTTCCTTGTACGTTTGTGCCAACGCTTCATTGCTAGGGACTGGTTAGTCCGTTTTGTGCATTGCTATAGAGAGGCAAACCGCCTTGCGGATGGTTTGGTGAATTTTGCTTTCTCTTTTCTATTTGGTTTCAGTTTACTCAATGTTGTTCCAGAGAGCTTAAACTTTATTTTGTTGGATGACATGGCAGGTTCTTTGTATCCCCGACGTGTTCGGTTGTAATCTTCTATTTCTATTATTTGAATAAATTTATGGAGTATTTTACACTTTATCCACACCAAACAAAATAAATAATATTGTGCGATTTGACTTCCACAATTTTGCGCCGACTGTTGGGAGTTTGAGAATTTCCAACGCAAATTTTCAAACTAGACCCAGCACATCATGATAGATCCCGGACTTATCACAATGATCATGTCCATCCGTGAAATAATCAAATCACTGTCTGAAAAGACCGAGTAACAAGAAAAGACTAACCAAGAAATCCTTTTGCGACTCGACAAACAAGATGTTACTCATAAACAAACCACGAAAAACTTGAACGCTTTGAATGACTGAATCGTTGCAGTGGCGACCATCGAGAAGCAAACTCCTCCGCTTACAAGGAACACTGGAAATTCGAAATGTGATCTCCCACTTCACAGGTTAACCTACAACACCCCACTACATGCAATGGCACTGGATGACAACGACCTAACAGCAGCGAGCACATCACGTGTGTCGCACGAAGAGCCCGTCTGTACCAGGGATCGGATCTGAAAAGCGCAATTAGATTGAGGCAATAGAGAATCAGACCCAAACAATGATCCTGCGAGCCGCATCTATCAAGCGAGCCCTACATGAAAGAAAGCCTTGATGAGGTAGACAGGATGTCTCGCAAACGGGACTCAATGCTAGAACTTAATGTTTTTCAAGCGACAAGATCAACACCGGAGATCGATAAGTTGATAAGGAGGCTCAATGCATGCCTTTCGGTAAGCATATCACCAGCACTTATGTGCGGAATCCATGTAAAACAAAACCATTCTTATTCATCATTCAAATTTTTGTAATCACGGTTCACATTTAAGTAGTTATCCGTAACTATTTACCATTTACGTAATAAAAAGTACATAAATACAAAAATGTTAAACAAAATTTTAAGAAAAATACTCTCTCGGTTTATATTACATGAATTTCTAGATTTTTACATATATTACGAAAATAATAATTATTTCTCTCTTTTTAACTCACTTCAACACTATTCTCCAAATTTTAGTGCATAGACTAATTAATATGGTATTGTTTATTTCTCTCTCCTTAACTATTGGGATCAAAAATGTTTATAATTTTTGTTTTGAGCCAAATGTGTGTTTCAGTATTAGAAATATATTAATTAAAAAGTAAAAACACAAGGTTTGTGAAACAAAAATAAAAATATGAAAAATCAAGTAATACGAATGAGATAGCGTATAAAAGTAAAAAACTACATTTTCTATTAATTTTCTAGAAGGCTTAAGCAGCAAATAACACTTGAATTTAGAGATTAAGAGCATCTCCAACCCAACTATATTATAGAGTAAAACTCTATTTTAGAGTGAAATCTTCTCCAACTCAACTCTATTTTCCACTATATAATAGAGTTTTCACTTTTTCACTCTATAAATGGAGTAACCCTAATCTCCACTCTATTTTAGAGTAGAACTTTTTTTATTTACAAGATGGCCCTTTAATTGTTATATAATTTCATATTTTACTAATTATATTTTATTCTTGTTTTTAAATCATTAAAATAAAATAACAATCAATAATTTAATAGATATAATAAATACACTATTAATAACAATCAATCAAAGATAAAGAACTAATATATCACTTCGAAATGCTTTGATTGATCATTTGTGGGAGAAATACACTAATGATAATTATTGAACCAAAATTATGTAATATTTTAAAATTTATGATGTGATATTATTTTAGTTATGTGATAAATGTTTTATTTAAATAATAATATGAAATTTTATTATTTTTAAGAATATAAAAGAAATTGGGGCTATTTTGCAAATTTTACAAATATAAGATATATTGACAATTAGTTTGAAAATGAGAATATAATATATTTGGAATATTCTTTTATAGAGTAGAAAATAGAATGATGGGTTGGAGCAAAATCTAACTCTATTTTAGAGTCACTTTATAATAGAGTAAAAAATAAAATAATCGGTTGGAGATGCTCTAAGGACAGAGGAAAGCTCAAAAGTTATTTATTTTTTTAGTAGTTGATAATCTTGAATTCTATGGATTGTAAACTCAAAACTAATTGGTAGTAAATGAATTAATCAACTTCTTTATAGAAACACATTTTTTCTATTTCCAACAGAGAATATTTTCTTCAAATATAAGATGTTATCTTTGGAGATGGCGACAACCATTATATTCCCTGAAGATAGATATAGGCCTTGTTCTTTTACCTGTCGCTAGCGACATCGATAGCGATCAGCGACACCTTTTGTTGTTCGTTTTTCAGTCGCTTGGACACCGAAATTATCCTATCTATACGATTATTTTCTACGATTTGCGAAAGAATCGTAAAATCCCTTTGTATAAGATTTAATTGTAAAAAACGATAATGGTTAGTCTAAAACACCGAGGATTATCTCAGCTGTGCGATTAATATTATCTTCCTTGGGATAGTTGCCAATGTAATCTCACCTATATGATTGACATTGTTACTTCGCGGAACCAGTATTGTATATCGTATCATCGTACGAGAGACTGGTTCTCCGATGGGGATCATAAAAATCGTCTAAACCGCAAAACGGCCCAAAGAACCTAAAACACGATAACGGCCCACTTACAATGACGGTTGTAACTTGTTCCGCAAGGCGTAAAAAATGGAAAAAAATCTAAAAAGGAACATTTCCACGGAAACATAAACTCGAAAAGGAAGATTTTCACGGAAGAATCGGAGGCGGGAAAGGAAAGCGGGCGACCTTGGGAGTCTATATAAGAGAGATGAGGAGGAAGAGCACAAGACACGTTTTATTTTCTGCAATTAAACACTTAGGGCTTTAGGTTATTTTTCTATTTTTGTTTGCGAGATGTGACTCAATTAGATTTATCAGCCTCCGTTGTTAGATCTAGGATACTCGCCAACAGCTCTTGCGGCCGAGGCTATCATTTGATTGTAACACCCTCATACGTAGATTCAGAATAAGAAACACTTTCGCTCTTTTCTTACTTATTCGTATTCAATTTCGTATTTTTATTACTTATTGTCGTGTTATGATCTCGTACACGTTTTGGCTTAGCAGAAATCCAGGATCTTTGGGAAAGTTAAGGTTTCTTGACTTCCCTTAACTAACGGAAATCGACAGCAAATTTCGGTTCCCACAAAATATGAACGGAGTCCGACGACGTGCTCCGAAAGGTCTTGACGATAGACATAACATGAAAGCCGCGATGGTTCTCCTGAGAGTCTACACAACAATTGTATCAGGAGAGCGCGGCGGTGTTCTCGGGAGTCTTCACGACGATTATGGTGGGAGAGTCGCGCCCGTGCTCATGAGAGTCTTTACGATGATCATGTCAGGAGAGCCGCGACGGTTCTCCTGAGAGTCTTCCCGACGATCATGTCAGAGGGCCGCGACGAAGCTCCTGAGAGTCTTCATGATGATCATGTCAGGAGAGCCACAATAGTGCTCATAAGAGTCTTCACGACGATCATGTAATGAGAGTCGCGACGGTGCTCCTAAGAGTCTTCACGACGATCATGTCATGAAAGCCACGGCGGTGCTCTTGAGAGTCTTCAAAACGATCATATCAGGAGAGCCGCGACGGTGCTCCTGAACATGGGCCATTGTTAGCCACTTCGGAGCCCATGAGCGTGAGAGGAAGATAATGGGTCGGCATGGCCCACCACGAGCAGAGCTAATGATAGGTCACCACAATTCGGGATGAAGCCCAGGATGGTGATATCACTCGATTTTGATGCCTTATAGTGGGTATTTATACTTGCTATTTGGCATTATTCGAGTGTTTTCCTTGTGTTTTTGGCATATTTTCAAGCTTCTAGGTGTTTTGGACGTTCTGGAGCAAAAAGATGGATTTGTGCACAAAATGGATGCAATTTGACAAATGCAGAAGCATAGTTCATGAGAAGAGCCAAACGTTTGCCAATATTTGAAGATGTTCCCATGGATGGATTGATTTGAGATTTTGACTCAAGATGGCCACATGAGTTAGCTTTCATATGAAAGTGATTTTTAGGTCAATCCATTGGTGCAATCAAAACTTATGGCAGAATGTGTGGAAGTAGATCGATCGATCCCTTGAGAGATCGATCGATCCAGAAGATCCTCATACTTACGGAAATTAGGATCGATCGATCCCATCTTAGATTGATCTATCCTTGAAGAAGAAGAACGTCGGATCGATCGATCCACACCTGGATCGATCGATCCCTATGCACAAGTAAACTAGAAGATTTCAAAAAGACGATTTTATCCTCAAGACTTATCATTGGTTTTCCTTATTGGGTTTTAATTTATTTCTTTTATTTGGTACTCTATAAGCTTTAAGCTTATGGTTTTTAGATATATCATGTTCATTACTTTATTTTGAGAGTTTTTCTGAGAGAGACGAATCCCGACACCTGTATTTGGAGAAGAATTCTGAACTCTCTTATTTTATTGAATATGGTTTTTTAATATGTTCTCTTCATATATGATTGTTGATTGCTTAGTTATGTGTGAGTAGTCGCCTTGTTAGGTTTTAGGGATTTCCCAGGGAAAACAGGTTTTGATAGTTAGGGTTTGACATTAATGGAATCAATTTCTTAGGTTCTTAGTCTAGATTTGTATTCAATGCTTGAATTAG
>OVAV01001722.1:0-13257 GCA_900406375.1 Iberis amara
AGTTTTAATTTAAAAACTCCTTTTAATTATACTTTAATATTTAATATATTGGTAAATTTTGGCGTATAAACTATAGACCATTTTTTATTAAAACCTCGAATACATTAAAAGAACATTACTCTTGAAATTAATATAATTTATTTTTTTAGTGAGTATAATTTACTTTTTTGTTTAATTTTTTGAAATAGTAGAAGAAAACAATTTGTTCATATTTCTTTCATAAATACCTATTTATATAGTTGTGTAATATGTAATTAATATGTTACTTAGAAATTAATTTATCATTAGTTCAAACAAGGTGATGGAGTAGGTGTTATTAATAGCAAACTCTATTAAATCTAGAATTCTTATATCTTTTTCTTATGTTTTTCTTTGTGCAACATTTTTTCTTTTTATGTGTCTTTTAGATTTTATCAAGAATTCTTAAAACTAATCTAGAACAAACTCTTTGGTATATATTTTTAAGTAGTTAGTTGGTATTCTCATGAAATTTTTTCTATTGTATATATTTATATACACTCATGACATAATTTTCGTAAGAAAATTACTTTTATATAATTTCAATATCAAATTAATGATTTAGTAAGAAATTAAATATAATTAATTATTTGAACCACGACAAAAAATTGCAAAAACATATTTGTTTGGTCAAACAATATCTTCATTAATTTAAACTTGCTCATTATATTTTTTTTTAATGCATTTTGAATGTTGAATAAAAAGTTGTGCTTCAATTTTTTCAAAGCACAACATTCAAAAATATTTGAATGATTTGGTAGCACCCTAACATATTTTATTCTACAATGTAAATTAGTGAAATTTGTGTTTGACTAACCTCCTGATTAGTTCAAATATATTCTCAAAATGAAAAGAAAATAACAAAAAAAAATTAATCAAAAACTAACAAATGGATTTATAATGTGTAATATACAATTTACCAAGTTTTGAGATTTATATAGCTCATTTTGTAACTGGAGAATATTATGTATATTAGTTATGTTGAGTTTTAGTTTAGAATCTTTTTTTAATTATACTTTCATATCCAATTTGTTGGTAAATTTTTGTTTACAAATTATAGTCATTATTTATTAAAACCTCGAAAACATGAAAAACTACTTTTGAAATAAATATGACTGATTTTCTTTTAGGAGTATAGTTTTTATTTATTTTAATTTTGTGATATAGTAGAAGGAGAACATGACTTTTTATATTTATTTCATAATAAATGTATAATGTGTATTTAATATGTTATTTAGAAATTAATGTACCAAATTATGTAAATTAAAATGATATTTCTTTTTTGTGAAAGTTCAACAAAATATTTAAAACTCATTATTTATTTTTTAATTTTTTCTTTAGATTCAATAGAAAATAACAAATTAATTCTACGAGACTGTTGACCAAAAAAAAAAAAAAAAATCTACGAGATTCAGCCGCATTCAACCGGTATTCGTAACAAAACTTATACCGGATTATAAAACCACATACGTGGTTTATAGACATTTCTAATTTCTGTTAGGGTTTAAAAATTCGATTTGGCTTTAGGCAAACCAAATCGTAGCGTAATCTCTACCTTGAAGCCTCGCACAGATGTAGAGGGTCTTACTAACAAAGAGGGAAGTGAACACATCAAGCGAGTCTCTCTCTCTCTCTCTCTTCCTCTCCGTCGCTGTCATGGCTTGTGCCGAGCAGCCGCTCAAAAAGCGTCGGCTGTATGAGGCGATTCCTGAGTCGCAGCCTCAGCCATCGCAACTAGAATCCCCACCCCCTTCTACGCCGGTGAGCTCTTTCTCCGCTCCGGTGACGCCGCCGCCTCCATCTCAGGAGGAAATCCAAACCAGAAGCAGGAACAGGGAAGAGATTAGAAGAGTGCATGAAAGCTATAAGCGTCTCAAATCCTGTATTAGTCAGAAAGATGGCGGCCGCTCNCATTCTTAGCCCTCTTTTGTTTCTATCTCTCTTCCGTTTGATTCAGTTTTACTGATTGGTTAATTGATAATCTACCACTTTTAGGAGTTATGGAGTTTAATTTCAGAATTTGGTGTTTTATTTGAGTTTTGTAGCTTTAGAAGAAATACTTCTAGTCGGCTTTTCCTAAATTACGTAAAGATTAGGGTTTAGGAGCCGAAATCATTTAGTATTCAAATATGCTACCAATATGACCTTTGTCTCTAAATCTTAGTTGTAGAGAAAAAGAACAAGGTGAGACAGATTCAATCTTTGTCATATGAAGATTGTTCTAGAGTCTACATTAGATTTCTCAACCATTCTCAAAGCTTGATAAAGCCATGTAAATGCTGGCTGGGAATCTGGGACGTCTTTGTTGTTGCCATTGTGTCAGCTTTCATGTGTTCCTTTCATTTTACCCTTTCCATAGATTCCTTATGTGGGAATAGTTATGTGAAGATCATTTTAGTGCAACGTATGATAGTTACAAAACTTTAATCAAAGGTAGAGTTTGCAGTTGACCTTGGAACTGTCAGATTGTTTTAAACTCATACATAATTGAAGCAAAGGATGCTACTCATGTGCATCTCCTAGACTCATTTTCTGTAAACAAATAGAAGTATTAAATGAAATTTGTTGGACTAACGATTTAGTTAGTTGCTTATACATGCAGGTTGCACTAGTGTCAAGCGCCTTGTGGCTGATCTTGTTCCTCGATATGCACCATACTGCCCTACTGCTATTGGAGACGCAGTACAAGCTGTCATCGACATGCATAACTTCAGCTTGGAAGCACTAAAGAGCGGACAAGATTCCGATGGCGTTGCTTTTCAAACTGCTAAAGCCTGCATATTTGGTCTAGTTNTTGCTTTTCAAACTGCTAAAGCCTGCATATTTGGTCTAGTTGACCTGTGTTCTGCTGCATATTCAAAGACAACATCATCGCTAGGTGCTCGGGATATCTGCTCCGCTGTGTTCAGAAATTTGATTACCTTCTTCGTGCTGTCCTTTGAGGAAAAAGATATCTTCCAGATTGTTGATAAGAGAGATTTGAACGTGCAAGAGCCTGACATAACTTTTTCTCGGCTGATGCAAAAAATTTTAGATGGAAACTCATTGCCTTTGATCAAACTATCCCAGTTTCGTGTTTTAGCTTTACTGAAAGTATTCTTTAACTTCCCTAAAATTTCAATCGCAACTTGTTTTGGATTCTTCAATTCGTCATCACCGGAGGATGTAGCCTTGGGGAGGTATCTCATTACTCATATGACAAAAAAGATAAATGATACTGATGATGCTAGTAATGAACCTGAACAAGAAGAGAATGCTGGTCAGACTGGTTCTAACCAAATAGAGGCTAATGATAAAAATGTTGAAGGGTTGAGTGGGATCCAAGAAGCACCTCCCTGTCTAACTAGCTGCTTGTTAGGAATGGTAATACTTTGATTATTTTAGATTCAATTATCAGTTGCATTTACTTTTCTTGTTTGTTTCTTATTGGGGTTTAGGTAGTTATTACTCCTGTCTTGAGCATCAACTGCGTCGCCCATTTCATTCGCTTGCTCTTTCTTGAAATTCTTTGGCTAGAGTGTAATGGGTGTATACTGCTCATATCTGATAGTTACAAGAATCCTTCTTGCAGGTTCTTAGGAACAATCCTTCTATTGGTAGGTGGGCCTTCTTTAAGTATAAGAAAATCTGCAGCCTGTCATCCTTCATGGATATATCCATTGATGTTCCTTCTCTAGAGGGAATTTTTGGATTTATTGGAAAAGATATCAAGTTAGAAGATTGTCAAAACGAGAGTGATGAGGATGATTATGGGAAACTTTCGGCTCCACATGGGAAACCTCACAGTTCTGCAGAAAATGATGTCCGCTCTAGTGCTGGATCAGTTTATGATGCTGGAGGTTCACGGTCTATGGATTTTGAGCCTGGTGACCAGCGAGACATGTCATGCGGTAGATCTTCAGTCCCAAGGGGACTATTAAACCATCAGACACCATCTCCTTCTACAAGAGTGCCTTCAGATTTGAGAAGTAACTCTGCAGATGGTAGGAACAATTTCGTTCTTGCAGGATCACCTGTTTATCAGGCAGCACCCTGCGGCCCTTCATCAGGGCAAGTTGTTTGGTATTTGGATGGGGATCCCACTGCTTTTGACATTTTTCCGGCTTCGGGGCAGTTGTGGTTAGGCTATTTAGGACCAGATGAAACTGAAGGTCACCTAAGATTTCAGCTTGATAGGTACGGCCCAGTAGACCGTTTCTTTTTCGATCCAGTGAAAGGATTTGCTCTAGCTGAATATAGGAGTATAATTGATGCAATCAGAGCTCGAGAATATATGCGAGCACAATTTCCGTGGCGTATTAAATTTATGGACATAGGAGTTGGTGCAAGGGGATCATTGAATGGGGTAGCATATGGTTATTGTACTCATTTGTATATTGGAAACATCTATAGCCAGTGGGAGAGGGATGAAATTGTCCATGAGTCACGGCAAGCCCTTTATAAGGGACCTCGCATGGTGACTGACCTGTACTATGAACATGCCCTTCTGATGGAGTTTGATACACCTGACGATGCTGCCATTGTTATGGCCCATCTCAGGTTTTTTCGTGGAGAAAAGAGTAAAGTTCACTTGGCATCAAATAATCATCATTTTCCTCTTGAAGATGGAGGAAGGTTTGTCTCTGCTTCTTCTGGGCTATGTTTTCTTTTATGAATTTGAACTGTTGGTTACCTTTTAATATCCACTAGATTTATTATCATCTCACACACTTTAAAGTATCCTGATTTTGGTATAATCATGTTGTTTTTCTTCTCAATGGTTTGATGTGGAAGTTTCTTGTCTGAGCAGCCATCCAGAGAGGCACCTTCAAATGCCTCCCACATCAAAACAGGATAGTGGATCAGGGGAATATGTTTCCCCCTTAATGAGTATGGATAATTCTGTACCTCCTGTAGCTACCTTTCAACAAAATTGGCCTGCTTCTGGGAACACTCCTGTGAATCCTGCACAAGGTGGTTAGTTTTGTTTTTTGTCAATGGCCTGATTATGCGTAGTTTTTAATTTGTCACAACAAAGATTGTGTATGAAATTAAGACCTCCACTGGCTCAGTCTCAGGAAATCCTTCAGGTGTGCCCGTGCCAGCCCCAGGACAGCCTGCTACACCGACATCTCAAATCCCTCCATCTCCGTTTGTTCAACAACCTATATACCCTCCTCCAAACAACTCTTGGGATACAAGATCTCTTGGCCACCAAATATCTCCAAGCGGTGATGCTTTAGCAACATCATCACAAACTCAAGGACCTCCACTGCAGCAGGTTTCAGGTCCAGTCATGCCACCTCCGGTCCATCCAGTCTCACAAGTTCAGCATTTTGATCAAGTGTGTCCACCTCCGCATGTAGAACATCCATTATCTGCTGCAACCGAGCCACCACTACAACCTCAATCCCAGCCACCGCAACCGCCACCAGAAATGATGCCGCCTCCGCCTCTAGCTCCACCACCTCTGGTTCCTCCTCCTCCCAATTCTCCGCCATCGTGCCCGCCCTTACCTCCAATGGTAACACGGATGTCTGGAGCAGAGGTTTCCAAACAGAACATTGGGCACCATTGGCAGGGTGCGTTGTCGAAAAGTGGAGTTCATTACTCCACGATTATTGCACAGAGATTGGAATCAGACATATGCAAATATATCAACGGATCTTCAGAGCCTGTGCAGTGAGTGACAACACCTTACTCTTAATTGATGCCTTGTGATAAAACTTATTGATTTCTGCAGATGGCCAGTGAAATTGGATATGACGAAGCGCACGGATATGAAGAATGTAAAATCTACATTCGGGAATACACAGCCACATAAAGTGAGTTTACAATTCCACTCTCTGTATTCTCTATCATCCCCACATTATTTGACTGCAAGCTTTGTTTTACAGAGGGAGGTTTGTCAGTTAATTCCTGCAACACCGAACGATCGTAAAGGGGTAATGTGATCACCCTAAAGCAATTAAACCTGCATAGCTTCAGCGAACTTGCTCAATTTTGTTTTATGTGTGTGTGTGTGTGGCAGCTCCAAGATTTCATAACATACTTGAAGCAGAGAGATTGTGCAGGAGTGATAAAGATCCCAGCAGCAAGTCCCATATGGGCAAGGCATCTCTTCATTCTTCCCTACTCGGAAGAGACATGTTCCCTGCTTTCGGTTAGCCCGTGTTCCTCGGAATGCTTGATCGGTCTGGTTTTGCCCAAGGACACTGACACTAAATGAAGACCTTCATTGCTTCTGTGTTTAAAATCACTTTGTAAATTAACTTTTCTCTTCTCCTTTATTTGGGGGGACCAATTGTAGATTTGTGTGAACAACTAGCTGTTGCAGTTTTGTTCTCGCTTCGAATCTTACTGTAGATGTATTTATTAGTTTGGCCAGGTCTTGTGAATATGGGTTTGGCGTTTGTCTAGTTTGTGTTAACAATTTTCGCGTACCAGAACTACCCCAACCAAACCGGAATTATCAATCTGAACACAATTTTATAACCACCAGAATGTTGTACAAATGTGTACAACTCAAAATTTTTGGGTGAAACTAATTAATACTTTACAAATTAACTGTTTATATGAGACTGAACATTGTCCTAACCAAACCTGAACCGTATAAGAGAAGTTAAATTACAATGAAAATAGATTATGGTGTGTGTGAGTTTTGCATCTTAGAAAGTTCTAACGAAGGGTGTTCTTGATGAAGGGTCGACAAAGGTGATCTTTTTCCCCTTGTTTATTTATTATCTGTATAGAAGTTCTAATTGAATTTACGAGCGGCTGAAGGGGGGCACAGAATTACATGAAAGAGGATAGCGCATGCATACCCAACCCTGCGCAGTGTTGATACTACCTCAAATGTCTTTAATGTTATGGAAAAAACATCGGGTCAATGTATCAATTTTGGAAAATCTCTGGTTACCTTTGGAAAACGGGTTCCCCAAATGGATCGATTTTTGTTACAACGACGATTGAGAATCTTTCAAATGGGAGGAAAGAGAGACTTTGGGGATTCCTGAACATTAGTTGCATGGACTAATAGTTGGTCTTGGAAGTTGTTATCTCAAGGAAGAAAGTCTTAGTTAATTTGGTAGCACAAGCTCTTCCAACATATGTGATGTCCTGATTTTGGTTGCCTATAACTCTTCTGAAAATATTATCTAGTGCAGTGGCATATTCTAATGGATTTCAAATGTCAATTTTAAAAAAATTCATTTGATCAATTGGCATAAGATGTGTCTTCCAAAGCATTGCGGTGGGCGGGTATCCATGATGGCTATTGTTGACACTATACAAAATTTGATAAATATACGGTAAAGTCGGGTATTAAGTTTTGCTTTGTCAACCAGAGGAGGAAACAACATTTATTTGTGGACGGATGGGTTAAAACATAAGGTATGAACGGTAGCTACATCGAATAAGGTACGTCCTTTTATGTGGAGAGCATTATCCAGTGCATTTGTCGTTATGGATCAGTAAGTTACTTGCAGTTGCAATCTAGGAGTAGATTGCCACTGTCCCCTATGTGGAGCTCATGGAGAGTCAATTAACCATGTTTTATTCACACATATCCTCCAGTTCTCCAAGAGTGGATGTTTTCAAGAATTCTGACCTCCCCATAATCCGTTGACTTTATATCTCGTGTTTGTAAGTGATGTTAAAACGGACAGGCCTCCCCCATTTAGACTTGTCATGTTTAGACTCATTCCATTTAAGTTCATATTCGTTTACACACATTTATGTTGCATAATCTAGACCATCTATTTAAACCCATTAAATACCAAAAAAAACTCATTTATAACCATTTAGATATAATTGAAGTATTAATTTTTTATATTTCATTATGATATTATTGATTATTTTATTATAATTAATATGTTACTATAGGTTCTTACTAATATATATATATATTTAATATTTGATTGTAAATTGTATTCTACAAAAAATTTCTATATACTAAATCATATTTTTTCTTTTTTGGTAAATATTTTGAACAATAAATTATGTTAAAAGATAATAATTAATTATTAAAAGAATAATATATTATTTTAGACGAGAATATTAATTTAGTATAAGCTTTATAAAAGTTCATAAAAACATATTTTCTTTTCAATATTTGAAACGTGAAAAGATTCAAACATTAACAAAATTAAAAAAAAATCATAATATTAATTTAGAGAAATATTTTCGTTCAAAATCAAATAGTTTTTAGCCACAAAAATTAATTTAAAACTAAGGTAAAGGTTGGTCAAAAAATAAACTAAGATAAGATATTCATATTTTAATATTTTTATTGTTTTTTTATTAATTCTCAAAAATACCAAAAAGTAGGTATGTTTCAGAAATACCATATACTCTTATTTCAAAAATATCACCAATTTTTTTTTGTTTCAAATATATCACAATTTTTAAGTAGCTTTAACATTTTAAATTTAATTCTTGAACCGCCAAAACTAAACTTTATTCCTCCAAAACTAAATAATAAATTCTAATTAGTCAACCAAATTTAAAATATAAATTCTCAATCCTTAAATCAACTTTATGTTTGTGATATTTTTTGAAAAAATTATTTTATAATATTTTGGAATAATCGAGAGTGTGTAGTATTTTTGGAACATGAATTTTTTTTTTATGGTATATCATGGAATTTTTTATTTTTAATATTTTAGTTTTAGTTTTTAATTTTTTTTTGTGAGGAATTCCATAAAATACTAAAAAATAACAACATATTCCAAAAATNTATTTTTAATATTTTAGTTTTAGTTTTTAATTTTTTTTTTTGTGAGAAATTCCATAAAATACTAAAAAATAACAACATATTCCAAAAATATCGCACATTTCCAATTATTCCAAAAATACAATAAAAATGTTTTTCTTCCAAAAATGCCGTAAATATAAAAATTAAATTTGAAGGGTTTAAAATTTAAAATTTTGGGTTTGGGTTCACTAACTAAAATTTAGGACTAGTTTTGAAGGGGATATAGTTTGGTTTTGGGGGTTTAGGATTTAAGTTTAAAGTTTTAAAACTACTTCAAATTTGTATTATTTTTGGAACAAAGACAATTTATTGGTGGTTAAAAAAAAGAACAATTATGTGGTATAATTTTGGAACAAATTAGAAATGTATGTTAGTTTTGGAACATACCTATTTTGTGGTATTTTTGACAATCTTTTTTGTTTTATCATTTTATCTTAGGGAAAAACCCGAAATATACAAATAGTGTTACTTTAATACACACTATTTCGGTTTCCATATTACTACATCAATTTTTTGTGGTTGCCATTTTAATACAAGAAATTTTTGAAAATTACAATTTTACCTAATGGAAGCTAACAGATGCTAACTAATTTACCAAACTTTTCAAGTTTACCGAATAATACATAAACTATGAAGTTTTTCAGTTTAATACATGAATAAAGAAATTTGTATAATTTGATATTTTTGTTTTAACATACATTTTCATGTTAATAAAAAAAACTTTTAGGAAAAATTTTAACACATGTAAGATAATTATTACTATATATCTGCATTTATATCATTAATTGGAAAGCATTTTTGAGAAAAATATTTATTTTGTAGAAATTTATATGTAATGTCATTAGCTTTCAACACAAGATTAAAGTTTTATTAAAAACAATATAGACAAATTATATATCTCCTAAGAACATGAAACTCTTATTTAAAATAGAAGTTTACAAATTATATATATATAGATATCCTAAAAACATGGAATTTATATTTTTTTAAAATTTTTATTTATATTCGAGATTATTATTTTCTATTTAAAACCATTAATATGGTAAAATTAATCCAAAAATTAATAGAATTATTATTTAAATTATGTATTAATATTCTAAAAACTTACTTTTTTCTTATTTAAAATTATATTTGATAAAATTATTAAACTAATACAATAATAAAAATATGTAAATATAAAATCTTTAGCACAGTTTAATAATGGTAACAAAAAATATAAGTAAAAACCATAGAATATAAAATCAATTATATAGCACAAAACNTCTTATTTAAAATTATTTTTGATAAAATTATTAAACTAATACAATAATAAAAATATGTAAATATAAAATCTTTAGCACAGTTTAATAATGGTAACAAAAAATATACGTAAAAACCATAGAATATAAAATCAATTATATAGCACAAAACACACTGGTTATAATAATAATTGTTTTATATATAACTATAGGAAATCATTTAGAAAAATATAGTATATTGCGGGTTATGATTGCTAGTTCTAAGACCATGAGTTTTCACGGACCGAATATATAAATCTTATAATTTATTGTTGGATGAGTTAAATAAGATTTTAAATATAGTTTGATATAATTAATACATAGTTTTTAATGTTTAATTGTATAGTCATTGGCAAATTTTATATTGTTTAGAACTTAAGATATAACTATAAAAATTTTTTAGTTTAACTAAATAATACATGATATACAAAATCAGTTATGAAAGTTAAATTTTATCTTAGATATATATATATATATATCATATTTTGAGTTTAATTAAAGTAGATAATTTTTGAATATCTTCATAAATAAAATGGGCAATAAGTTATGAAGTTATATATATGTTTGTGTGTCATTTCTACAACTAATTATTTTGCTTACCGAATTCACTTATATAATATATATACAAAATAATTTTCATGATATGGCACTAAATTAAAATACATACCATTATTAATTTTATAAAAAAAATTACATTATAATAAATTTAATAATTTTGTAAGAACATAACACCGCGCATAGCGCTGATTTAATGCTAGTATTATATTGATGCGAGTGAATTTAAAATAAATGGAAGAATATTGTTATTGCTACTCTCCTGATATTATTTTTGAAACTACCATTTTGAACAAACTTTGTCATCAATTTTTAAAAAAATTTCATTCAACTTACTCGCCAAATACTTTATTACAAAAAAAATAATATGTGATGTATGAGTCGAATAAAAACGCTCCAAAACTAAGGAAAAACATGTGTTTAAAAATATTTTTTTTTCGATATTTGATGTTAATTTTATAAAACGGTAAAACAAGTGATGGTAAAAATGGTATTGTTGAAATTTCTATATTGTAATATCTTTTGCATCACTATAATATGAATGTATATGAAACATAATTATTTCACATATTTTAAATTTTGGTATAATAATTCTATTAATATGAAAATGTATTTTAAAATATATATATATCAAATATATAAATTTGTTAATTCATGTATTAAATTAAAAAAATATTAATATTAAGTTTTTTAAATATGGTTAATGTCCGTTATAGTTCTATTAAATAAAAATGTAATTTAAAATTTTTAAATACTAAAATATAACTATAATAAATGGGCTAACTTCAATAGCCCCTCAATTTTGTCCATCCAACTTTTTTCNGTTTTTTTTCCTGAATTTGGGAGCTCCTTAATTTTCCACCTGAACTTAGATTGCTCCTTAACCGATCTCCTCAACTATTCGTTCTCATCATTTTAGTTTGATGAGAACTGATCATGATGATACACAGTCTAAGGACGCTGCAAAGAAGATTATTTGCATCAACTGATCATGATGATAGGTTAAGAGAGACAGCAATCAAACAGCTCTATGATTTACTTTGTGATCACAGTGCAGCCAGTGGGTGGCGTTAAACGTTGAAGTGATCCAAAGCTTAAAGCCAGAGCTCATCAATTGCCTTAAGGGAAAAGGAATGTCTAAGAACATGTTCAGAATTCTAATAGGGATACAATATCCCACATTGGAAATTCAAAGGGATATAGACCACTATATAAGGGATATGGGCCAATCTACTCATTGCCAATTGGTTTTGAGTTGGAAGTCCATAATCCTAACATGGTATCAGAGCCCGATCCGTTCCACGGCCCGACCCAAAAATTGGTCCTGCCACTTTTGCCCAAACCACCCGAGATTAATGGTTAACGAGATCCATTATCTCGAGGGGGCGTTTTAGGGATACAATATCCCACATTGGAAACTCAAAGGATATAGACCACTATATAAGAGATATGGGCCAATCCACTTATTGCCAATTGGTTTTGAGTTGGAAGCCCATAATCCTAACAAATTCTAGGTCAAGTTGTGTCCCATGTTGCGGAAGAGACATTCAAAAAGGAACCATGGTTTGAACTATGGGACTATATTGCATCAGAAAGCCAAGAAGATTTCTACAAAGCGGTTTACATCTTCCAATGCTTGACAATACACTATGATGATAAAGAATTTCTGATTCCGGATCTAGACTATCTTATTCCAGAGATGAAAGAAAAGCTAAACCCACCAAGAGAGTTCGTGGTAGATAACAGTTACTGGGTTGTGACGTTTACAGGAGCATTTTGTGCAGCTATTCGATTGATAGATAGCGCAGATCACATAGAATTCATTAAGGAGATTGCAGATAAGATGATAGATTCAGTGAAAGAGCTTGTGGAAAGAGGAATGTAAGTTGGGGTTGTGAAAAGCATAGTGGAGAAACAATGGGACTGGTACAATAACAGTGAATACAAATTCGCTAATGAAGAATATGTGACCATTTAACTCAGCATTCTCACTAAGTATAGAAGACTCTCTCTTTCCCTTAGAATCTTAGCAATCTGATATTAATAGAGAATTCGGTTTAATCTAANAATCTGTACGAGTCTCAAAGCTTGTATTGAAGAAGAAGAAGTAGAAGAAGATGAAGAAGAAGAAGAAGATGATGATGAAGAAGAAAGTAATTGTAATTGATTCTCAAAGCTTCCCATTGTCATATTCATATTTTCCTTTTGTGGCCCCAACATCAATTCTCGTAAATACTTAAATCAAAATATGTAACATATATAGAGAAAGAAGAAATCGATAGCAAATCATGATATTGCAAGTCTTCATTATTAATTCCATAAAGATTACTACTTGGTAAACTGCAGCTTTTAAATTTATAACTATATGTTACAATTTCTCCCGGTTTGGTTTTTTTTGTTAACATATGTTGAACCGGATTATAACTACCTCTGAAAGTGAAACTATTGAAGCAAACCTAATATGTTAATGAACATAATATGCTACAAACTTTTGAATTTATATAAACTAGGACAAGACCCCCGCGCTACGCACGANAAGGAAGACTTTTTTTTTAATAAATGAAATTCCCTTTATTTGAATATTTAATTTTTCTTTTTGGCTCGGTTGTATTTTTCAAGAGTGAATTTCACAAACTTTCGAACACTGCCAATTCTTTAAACTTTTTAGAGATA
>OVAV01001723.1:0-12649 GCA_900406375.1 Iberis amara
GCATATTAAAGAGCAAACTTTTTGTGATGTAAATTAGATAGGTTAAAAGTTCGGGTGGGAAAACGAGGAATAACAATAGTAAAGAGGGAAAAATTCGTCGACCCTTGTTTAAAGCAAGCACACACATAGTAAATATCACTAATTTTCATACAATTTTCTTGTTTATCTAAAAACATCTTTAAACAAAACTAATTCAACTAATAGAAAAACATATTACATAAATATGCAGAGACATTTATATTAAATACATTTATTTTTTCTACATAAAAAAACTCAAAACGTCAAATATTTTTTTGAAATAATTTCTTTTCTTCTTAAAAAAACACTTAATATAAAATAGAAGGAGTACTTGTTTTCTTTCTTACCACTAAAAGTCTTTGATTAATAAACAACTGAATAATCGAAAATACAAAGGCATGTACATTACTTGTTTTCTTATGCATTATAGGTACACATTATTGAATGTAAAGTAGTATTCCTCAAAGGTATCAATTTTTATTTTACTCTTTCTCTCTCTCTTTCTCTTTTCTCAAGGAGATGTTGAATCAACCAATTAGAGAGAAACACGAATAAGGAATTACAGTCTTGACTCTTGACCACAAGTTTACTCACTATTCGTTGTAACGGTTTATTTCCTTTCTAACTTTCTGAAAAAGGTCAGTGTTTTTTTAGGGATTTTGACAATTGTTGACCATAAATGTTCACAATGTTCACGAATATGTAATATTTATTGATTTTGTTTCGATGTAACTTTTTCTTTCTATAAAGTAAAGATTTTTTTTGCAACATCAATTATAAATGGAAATGTTAAAAAGAAAAAAATTTTAAATTATAAATGATAATTATTTAGTTTTGATATATGGTACGTAGGAAAAAAAATCCAAATATATTTTATTGAAATGTCCATGAAAAAGTTTAAGAACATTTGGTAGTTAAGTGTGTAAACCATTTTAAAATATTACGTTAATTAGAGGTTGGGATTTTATGCTAAATTTTGGTAAAAATTCAAATAGATTTGATTGAAATGTCCATGAAAAATTTTTAAGAAGTGTGTTACGTTAATTAGAGGTTGAGATTTTACGCTAAGTTTTGGTGATATAGCAATCAGATCATATATAATAATGAAAAATGAGCAAAATTTTTTTGTTAAGTGTGTTATATATGTTAATTAGGGTTGAGATATCGTAGCACGTTTAAAATTACTATTAACTAATAAATGTTACTTTTTGTAAGGTAACAGTCGTGTTAAATACGTCCAAAATAATTGGGTCATCCGCTCAAACTTTCTTTTCCGATTTAGTTGTTTGTTGAATGTTCAGGCTTTGGAGGTATTTTCTAATATTGGCTTAACTCATTTTTAAATTATAAATGATACTTACTTAGTTGTGATATATTGTTAGCAATAAAAAAATTCAAATAATATTTTATTGAAATGTCGATGAAAAAATTTAAGACCATGTGTTAGCGAAGTGTATGAACCATTAAAAAATATTACGTTAATTATAGGTTGAGATTTTATGCTAAATTTTGGTAAAAATTCAAATATATTTGATTGAAATGTCCATGAAAAAAATTTAAGAAGTGTATTACGTTAATTAGAGGTTGAGATTTTATGCTATATTTTGGTAATAAAGCAGTCAGATCATATATATTAATGAAAAATATGAGCAACTTTTTTTGTGAAGTGTGTTATATATGTTAATTAGGGTTTGAGATATCGTATCACGTTTAAAAATTACTATAAACTAATAAATGTTACTTTTTGTAAGATAGTTGTCGGGTTAAATACATCCAAAATATTCATTTGGTCACCCGTTCAAACTTTCTTTTTCCAATTAAGTTGTTTGTTGCATGTTCAGGCTCTTTTTTGTCGGAAAAAGAGAAACTTCCTTTTTAAATGTATTAAATAATGAAAGAATCAAATAATACAAGTCCTACGTGAAATAATATTCCAGCTAAATCGTCAGCATAAAACGACAACAATGACTCAAGAACATACTCAAAACTATGAAAACCAAACGGTAAATCAAAAGCTAAGTTCGCTAACCCATCAGCTAGTTGATTAGCTTCCCTATTAATATGGACAAACCTGACGATCCAATTTCTAGAAATAAAGCCATGGCACATACGTACCAAGAAGGACAGAAGATGTGATGAACAAACCCCTGTGCTTAGTAACTCGACCACCACTGTAGAGTCTATCTCAAAAATAACTCTGCGAAAACCTTTACCCTAAGCAATCCACAAACCATAATAAACCCTCATAACTATGCCATCTTAAATGAACAAACTCCAATATGTAAAGAAAATCCACCTATCCAACAGCCCGAGTTATCTCTTAGTACTCCACCAGCCGATGCTACTTGCTACCTTCCCATAGAAGCACCATCGAAGTTGACTGTGAACCAGCCCACATCTGGTTTCTTCCAACCAATTAAAGATTGATGCTTCTCCTTCGGACCAAATCGAAAACCATTAGCTAATCGAGCCTTCTTAGTCTCATCCGCTAAATCCTTTAGAAATTTAATACGGTCTCGACATCGACCAACTTCACCAAACACATAACCGCACCTCCATTTCCATCTCCACCATACACCAATAGAAAAATGTGATGCCCAATCTCGATCCTCCAAATTAGTAAATATCCATTCAAGTATCATTTGACTAAAGAACAGTCCATGTTTCCGTAGTGGTATCAATCTTTTCCACACTCCTACCATCAAAGGACAGTCTGGTAAAACATGTAGAACTGATTCTTCTGCACTCTCACAGAGTTCACATCTCACGTTATCACTTATCTTCCTTTTCACCTTTTCCTGATTTGCTAGGATAACTGATTTATTACCTGCCTAGAAACAACTTCACTCGTTCTTGTACAACAACTCTCCATAACATGTGAAAGATACCACACAACAAAACCATCCGGTTTTATTCATAGTCAAAAATCTATAAGCAGACTTCACCAAAAATAAGCCATCTTGTGTATGAGTACAAGATATGAATTCATGGGCTGAATTAAAGTCATCAAATACCATCGCGTTTAACCGCAACATCATCTCATGAGGCAGGTAGTTCGAAAGCACTTGACGTTTCCAACCTAGATGAGTATCCCAAACATCACGAAGCCTCCAACCTGCAATCTCCGCGGGGATATCCATTTGAATCACATCGCGAATCAGTTCATCTAATAACCATCGATCCGACCACAAATTGATTTTCCTTCCATCTCATGGGATCTAACTTATGCCTTTAGAGTTCACCAATTGAACACCTCTGGCAATACTACGCCAAACTACCGAGGATGTACCCTTCAACTTCAGTTCTTGGAAGTCATTAAAAGAATGAATTTTGTACTTGCTCTTCCAGACTCTACACCACATACTTGAATCATTATTCAGAAGTTGCCACCCAAGCTTAGACACAAGAGACAGATTCATCTCTTTAGCATGGCGCAACCCTAATCCACCATGCTCTTTAGAAACACACACTCGATCACAAGATAACAAGTGTATCCTTCGTCTTTCATGATTACTTCCCCAAATGAAGTCCCTTACTATACCATCAAGACGTTTCAATAAACCCGCTGGCAACAAAATATCACTCATAGAATGAATTGGAATGATAGATAAAACTGATTTAGATATTGTAACTTCTCTCGCCAGACTTAGAGTTTTACTTCTCCAACCAGCTAATCTATTCGATGCTCTTTCTAGAATCCAAAGGTCTCTTTATTGATCCTTGTGTGAAGTATTGGCATTTCCAAATATTTACCCAATTCCCTTCTCACTCCAATTCCGCTTACTTCAATTAGAGGTTGGAATTTTATACTAAATTTTGACAAAAAATTCAAATATATTTGATTGAAAAGTCCCTCAAAAAAATTTAAGAAGTGTGTTATGTTAATTAGAGTTTGAGATTTTATGCTAAATTTTGGTAAAATAGCGGTCATATCATATATATTCATGAAGAAAAAATTAGCAAAATTTTTTTGTTAAATGTGTTATATATGTTAATTAGGGTTTGAGATATTGCACCACATTTAAAAGATACTATAAACTAATAAATATTACTTTTTGTAATATAGTGGTTGGGTTAAATACGTCCAAAATATTCATTTGGTCATCCGTTCAAAATTTCTTTTTTCAATTTAGTCGTTTATTGAATGTTCAGATTATGGAGGTATTTTTCAAGATTAGCTTAAGTCAAGTTATCGTTAGCATTTTCACTTGGTCATGGTATCCTTCTAATTTTAAGTATTGGTTTTTTAATTATCTTTGTTGTTTATTTAGTTCCTGGAGCTTGATGGCTTGCTAGTTTTCTCTCGAGCTATCTTTCAAGTTGGCTCAGGGTTTATGGTAGCTAGGTGTGGCTTTTTGTTGCTGGTTTTGTGCGATTTTAGCCTGGGGTTGATTAGCCTAGGTGTTGTAAGGTTAGCTTTTATCTTGTGGAGCATATAGTCCTTTGTTGTGCTTTTGTTTCGGTTGGTTTAGCATCCAGAGTGTTGCGATGGATCATTGTGGGTTTTGGTTTGCATGTCTTGCTTCTATTTCTCTTCGGCCAGCAGTTTCGTTCTACGTTTCTTGGGATGTTCCGGGTAAATAGGTGGGCGCCGAATGTGCAAGGATCAATACCTGTTTGACGGTGTGGCATAGCTACTCTTGCAGTCGACTTTGTGGGTTCATCTTCTGAAGTGTGGTTCTTGTGGTGTTAGAGGCAGTGCCGGTCCTCAACATCTATGGGCTACAAGCTAAAAAAAAAATTTGGGCTACAAATTAGTGAACAAAAAAATTGATTGAAATTACATAGTAGAAGAATCGAACCTCACCAACACAATCATATTCATATGCGTATACCAACTAAACTAAAGGAGACTTTTGTAAATTGAAGGCCGAAATTTTATTTATTTATACTGGGGCCGCAAGCACATGCTTGGCTTGCTTGCTTCCAAGGTCGGGCCTGGTTAGAGGTATAGTTCATATTGAGTTTAGGGTTGGGTTGAGACTCTTATCTCAGTTAGTTCATCTAGTCAATTCGACAGTCTCTCAAGTCTTATGTTATTTCTTCTTTGGTTTCCTATTTCAGGTTCTCATATTTGTTGCGGTCGTCGCTTAAGCTCTGATGTTGTTTAGATATGTTGTGTTGTTTTAGCTTTTGTAGTTCTGAATTTTTTCTCTTGTTTTGGCATTGTTTCCTTCTTGGGCATACTTTCCCTTGTTTGAGTTTTAGTTTTCATGAATTTATCGTTGTTTCACCGGTTTCAGTTTGTAGTTTCATTTTCTATTGTAATATAACTCTGACGACAAAAAAAAAATAGTTGTGATAAAAAAATTTAATATAGACATGTGGTACCAAATTGTAGTTTACAAGTGGAAGTACAATAATGTATATAACTTAAGCATCCTAATAGATTGGAAGATTAAAATGCAAAGACATGTTTTCGTGAGAGTAATTTTTAATAGTTTGTTTTATTTCTTCTACATTCATACTTCATAGAAAAATTTTATTTCTAGGAACATAATACAAAAATATATGACAATACTCTAATCTCTCCCGAAATATCTAGAATAAGAATAGAGGTCGGAGACTCTCCTCTACAAAGCCGAGCCACAAAGCCACTGCGTCGTGTTCCTCGGATTCGCCGATGGGCTTACCCTCCGACCCTTCTCCCAAAGACGATTCAGTTTCTCATCACTCCTCTACTCCTTTTTCACCGAAGACACAACGATGGGAAGAAGCAATTGTGCAGCAAATCTCTTTCCGACCGGGTCTACATGTAGGTGCTTAGTAAAGAGGTCAGCATGGCCAAAGACGGCAGAATTTCCAGGCGAGTTGGTTCTAGCTGCCAGAAGTCCAAGAGGTCTCGTTCTGCCGGTGGGTATGTGAGGATAGTATCTGTCGACTGTCGCGATTCTCCTTCTCCAACGTCGTCTAGTTCCATCCTCATCTCATCAAAAACATATTCTTCCGCTCTGAAGCTGGCTGACGCGATTCCAACCCTTCCCCCTCCCCCCCCCCCCCCCCCCCCCCCCCCCCTCTTTTTTTTTTTNCCCCCCCTCCCCCTTCTTTTCTGTTGTTGTTTTCGTTTTTTGTGTGTGGGCGATGACGGTCATGTGTTACCGCTTCTTCGAAATTGTCATCGGAGGACCTGTTCCGATAGTTCCACAATTTAACGACGACGGCAATATGTTTAGGTTTTCTTTTCATACCAAGGATTTAGGGTTTTTTGGTTTTGAGCCCGGGCCTGTATTTTGGGTCTCAGAAGCCTATTCTGATTTAAGAGTTTTGTGGGCTTGATGTTTTGCTGATTTAGATTTTGGGTTTGAAGGATTTATATGGGTTATCTTTAGATTATTATAAGCATTTCAATAGAATTTAAAAAAATTTATAACTTGTTTTCTTATGCATTATAAATACAATTATTGAATATAAAGTAGTATTCATATAGTATTTTTCTATCATATTAAAAATAAATTATTTATTACAAAAGCTGCGTATTATATATGCTTCAGGCTAAGTGGGAAGCACGATGATGCATTGACTCCAAATTAATTAGAATCAATGTTCCTTAATCATTTTTTCTTCCCTATAGTTGTTTTCTTTTTTGCTAGTTCTTATGCACAAAAATAAAGAATAGTTACTTTGGAAAAATTCTAAGTTAATTTGGATTTATAAATTATAATAATTGTAAATTTGTAATACACGAATAAAAATAAGTTTTTTTTTACACGAAATAAAAATAACTCGAAATTGTAAATCGTTACGCATAAGGTTTGTCTCTAGTATATTTCATGTTTTTTTTAATCATGTATCGAATATTGAATACATAGTCCCTTGAGAAAACACAATTATTAAAAGAGAAAATGTTTAATAAACAACAAGTAATGCATGTATCTCCATAAAAGAAGTCTTCTTCCTTGCCTCGTTGTATAGTCTCATTAATATATGGAGCCCTTGTAAGTTTTAAGATTATCTAAAGTCAATATATATAATCTCCATATATTATTTTACTAATTGGAATAGTATAGCCTTATTGGGCAACCATTCTAGACCATGACACAAAAACATCACATTTGCATCATTTTTGTATTAAACTAAATTAAAATCCAAATAATAACATATAAATAATATTAACACAAACAATCGTTACATAAAATTGTGTTTAAAAGATAGGTTTTAAAACAAGTATTACATAAACTTTAGGAGGAGTGATTTACGCTTTAAACAAGTATTATCAACGGCTGACTTCGAGCACTGGAGGAGATTATAGGTTCTTTGGCCCAGAACTTCCAAAGTTTATAAAAAATAAAAAATAAAAATTTTAAAGTAGCATAATGACAGGCGCACGTTAAAACGTCGTCGTATGAAGCTTTCATTATCAAACCAAACGGCATCGTTTCTGCGCATCTTTTTCTCTATATATAACTTCCAAAATCCCTAAAGCCTTCCTCTCTCACTCGTAACCGATAAGTCTGAATTTTCCTTCGAATCTGCTTAGATTTTTCGTTCTCTAACATCAGTACATCAAAAACCTGAGGTAATTTATCAAATTCTGTTACAGCTTTCTCCGTTTAGGGTTTAGTTTTTCTCTCCAAACGCGATTCCTAATCAAATTTAGTTTCGTTTGTTCTCAGATCTAGCTATCTCCGAACAAGTTTCGTGTCTCGTAATCGAAGATGACTGATACTCTGAAAGATGATTCAATCATGATACGAGAAGTTTGGGATTCGAATCTAATCGAAGAATTCAAATTGATCCGTGAGATTGTTGACCGATACAACTACATCGCTTTAGATACTGAGTTTCCAGGTGTTGTATTGAAACCAGTTTCTTCTTTCAAACACAACAATACCGATTTCAACTATCAAACCCTAAGAGAAAACATCGATTTGCTTAAACTAATCCAAGTCGGATTAACATTCTCCGACGAAAACGGAAACCTCCCAACTTGTGGAACAGATAAATTCTGCATCTGGCAATTCAATTTCCGTGAATTCAACATTAGCCAAGACATCTACGCTACTGAATCAATCGAGCTGTTAAATCAATGTGGGATTGATTTCAAGAAGAATATCGAAAAAGGAATCGATGTAGCTCGATTCGGTGAGCTTATGATGTCATCTGGGATTGTTTTAAACGATGATATCTCATGGATTACATTCCATGGAGGTTACGATTTTGGGTATTTGATAAAGTTATTGACTTGTAAAAGATTGCCATTGAAACAAGCTGATTTCTTTAAGCTACTAAATGTGTATTTCCCTATTGTTTATGATATTAAGCATATGATGACTTTTTGTGATGGAGTATTTGGAGGATTGAACAGAGTTGCTGAGCTAATGGGAGTGAAAAGAGTTGGGATTTGTCATCAAGCTGGGTCTGATAGTTTGCTTACTTTATGTTCCTTTAGGAAACTTAATGAACGTTATTTCTGTGGCTCGATTGAGAGATATATTGGTGTTGTGTATGGTCTAGGTGTGGAAGATGGTATTAATTAAGATAGCAATAGAAAGGGATTGATCATTAGGTTTTTCATTTTTTTTTTTTTTAATTTAGTGAGTGTGAGGAGACCAATTAGAACTTTCTTTATTTGTGTAAATTGGCAAAATTGTGTCTTTGTTGCTTTCTTATGAGTGGGGTTTGGCTTTGTTTAGATTTGAGTTTTCTGAATGTATATCATCAGTTAAACTATCCTTTTCATTAATTTTTCTCTTTCTAGTCTTATTCTCACTTATAATGACGTATATGCCAAATATTTAGGCCTATGGGTCTGTTTTTTTTCTACAAAAGAATTATAAAAACATTCTCCTCCATTTCAAAAAAAATTGTAGTTTAAACTAAATGCATACTAATTAAGAAATTACAAAATTTCATACAAAAAAATTAAAAATATTATTAACTAAAACTAATTTAACCAATAGTAAAATATTCTGCAAAATATGAAAGCTTATAAATAACAAATACAATTTTGGGATAAATGTGAATAACAATATTTTGAAACAAATTTTTTTCTTTCTAAAACTACAATCTTTTGAAATAGAAGCAAAACACTAGAATACCAGCCAGATTAATGTGTTTACCCAATCGAATAACGAATTTACCCTCTCGGATAACAAATAACCGGAAGAATCTAATTCCATTATTTTAATTATTGAATTAACTAAAAAATACTGCATTAAATTAGGGGTATCCACAGGTCTATAGTAACTTTAGAGTTGATTCTATCATAATTTTACCAGTCTAGCTAATTGAATGTCTTTAGGCATGATTGATAAAAAGAGATACAACCATTCAAAAACCCAATGTTATCAAAAGAAAACGTAAAAAAATCTGAAAAGAGAAAAGAATTTAACGAGTTTTGTGAGGTTTAGAAACTTTCTTCTTTCTCTTCTTAACAGATTTAGGTATTTTGTTTTTCCTACCTTCTCTCTTCTCTTCTTTCACTTTCTTCTTATGTTCTTTCCTTGCAGCTTTCTTGTCTTCAGGTCCCAATTCTTCTTCACTTTCTTCTCCTTCTTCGTCTTCTTCACTCTCTTCTTCTTCGTCTTCCTTTTCAACATCAACCTCTACTTTAGGAAGAGCATCCTTAAGCCCGGTTATCGTTTGGTACAACATGTCTCCTGTGTCTTGCCCGCTTGTTATCTTCTCAACATCAGCTTCAGGATTCTTCACATCATCTAGAGATTTCGGTATGTATGACTGAAAAAAACCATCATACAATACCACTATGATTCTTACAGCTTCATACATAAAAGATTGAATACTTTTTAACTTTACCTTCATGAACACTGAATCAGCGATTTCATCCTCTATAGATATCTCTCCTCGTTCTATAACTTTGCGTTGGACCTACCCGATTTTACTTAATTAGATTTTTTTACTACAAAAATGTTACAAGAACATATGATACATAATGATACATACCTATGATACATAATTACATACCTCTTCCAAATAGCTATCAACACTATCATCTGTAATTGTTGGGTCAACTATAAAGTCAAATAGCTCTCGTATTGTCATCACAGCCACACCATGTTTCTTGAAAAAACCCTAATATCGAGATAATTCACATGAAAACCAGTCAAATTAAGCATTTTTATAAACAGGCTAATATTTAGTACATACTGAGACATGGTCACAATCTTCACGTAGAAAATTGAGGGCAAGAGGATGGTCCAAATCCACAGATTGAGATACATCAATTATGTAAAGATGCCCCTGAAAAAAGTCAAAGATAACATCAAATAAGTGAGCCATGTAAACCCAATTAATAGAGGTGGGCATTCGGTTTTTTCAGTTCGGATTTTTTGGTTTTCGGTTTGTTTTTGGCCAAATTGAACCAAACAAAAGCTCAGTTCGGTTCAGCACTTGGTTTGTTCAGTTCGGTTTTTCGTTTTTGAAGTTCGGTTTTTTTTGTTCGAAAATCTTAATTTCGGTTAAATTTTTGTTAATTTTCGGTTAATTTCGGTTTGTTCGGTTAATTTTAGCAAGTCCGTTCGGTTCGGTTAATTTAGTTTTAAAAAAAATGTTGCCGAACCGAACTGAAACCGAACTAAAATATAAAAAAGCCGCCGAATTGAACCGAATTAACCGAACTAAATTCGGTTCGGTTCGGTTTATTCGGTTTGGTTTATATGCCCACCCCTACCAATTAAGACTAAAAAAACTAAAAACTCACCTCAAAATAAAGTATGTTATATTCACTAAGATCTCCATGCACCAATTTGCACTTCTGATATAATGTTCGCATCGCAATGATCAACTTGAAAAAGCAAAACCAAAAGACGTCAATGAGTTTCTGATATGGTAGTGAAGAGACCATAAAGAGATTATTAATTGATACAAGACAAGTATTACTAGCATACCTCTAGATAAGACTCGCGTAATTTGTCTAGTGATAATGCAGCATCCTTGAGACGAGGTGCAGCCCAACCATTCCTTCCTGCAAATATCTTTACTCATCATGTCTCTGTTTCTAAATGATTAATCATAGTAATGCTTTAGAGCAAACCTATAAACTCCATGACTAGAACATGAAGGCGTAGAAGTNAGGCGTAGAAGTATAGGAGCTGGACACCTAATTCCTGCTGCTTGCAGCCTACCAATCAAGCATGTATATCATCAACAAATAGACTCGAAATCACTAGTACACATCAATTCAAAGAATCGTGATTTGTTAAGTCTTTTTTACCTCTTAAGATTTCTGTGTTCTTTTTCAGCCCATGTCTTCACCATTTTCCGAGGATTATGACGACAATAGCCATGTCTAAAACGGTAATCTCCTTGTACATATCGATCTCGATCCCTGAAAATCATCAAAAGTTGAAAAAATGGAGTTTTAAGTGTCGAAAAACAAAACAATTTTTCAATTAAACAACATTTGTTCTTGTATTGCTCACTTGAAAACAAGAACAGATGTCTTGTAAACTTTAATTGCAAGTTCCTCACCGTCGGATTTTGTTGCATGATAAACATTAGCCTGAAAAAGATAAGAGAAGAGAACACTATTAACATAGAATCCAAACACATCATATCTTTGGCCAAACCATTGAGAATGAGACATACTTCTTTACCCGTTGAAATACAGCCATTGACATCATTGAACACACCTCTATTAAGCATCCTAAACAAAACCATACGAGTCCTTGGATCAAGAACCTGAAACAACAAAGAAGAAATAAACATCAAACTCTTTGCGGAAATAACACTAACCTAATTTTATTTCACAATTAGGTTTCACCTGCTCGACTGTTGCTCGATCTGCTTTATCAGTATTTCTACTTCTACCAATTTCTGTGTCTCTAAGACTTCCACGAATTGCAGTTGTCACAGAATTTGACATTCCAACTTGAACTCTACCTTCCCATCCCTGCATAATCCCAATATGAATCAGAAATATCAAAATTAAGAGCTGAAATCAAAGACTCTGGACCTTAATTCATAAGAACAATTGATCAGTATGCAAAGAACCACTTCAATCGAAGATGTATATCAACAATGTAACCATTAGCAAGAGATAATAAACATTACCTCTAAAGGAGAAGCACGGACATGACTAGCAAGCTTCTGAGCTTTATTTGAAAGAGGCTGAAGAGCGCCTGAATTAAGACGAGCTCCATGTCCACCGTGAGCATTAGGACGACGAGCATGGAGAGAGAATCCACCACCAATGAGTTCATCGTCGTCTTTACCGTCGAGCCAATCAAGAGCTTCACCGATATCGGAATCTGACGAAAGAGAAAGATCATCATCATCGTCATTATCATCTTCAATCTCCTCTTGATATTGCACAACAGGAGAAACGATTGGTTGCGGCTCCGCTACCTCTTCCTCCATAGCGTATTTCTTTGTTCGTAGCGGCGCCGTTTCAGAAAAATAAAATGAGACCTAGTGGTCAGAGACGGAGACGATTTCCTCGCCGCCTGTGTTGTCAATTTCGTTAGAGACGCAATTCATTCGTGGGTGATTAACAATGATGAGCCGAGCCGATCAGTCTCTTGGGTTAGGGCCCAACTAAAATTGGGAAGTAATTGTAGATTTCTTTTTTTTTGTCAACGGAAGTAATTGTAGATTTCGACGGGAAAAGTTTTCCGTCGAAATTTTCCCATAAATAGTTTTCCTGTCGAAATTTTCCCGGGAAAAGTTTTCC
>OVAV01001725.1:0-12644 GCA_900406375.1 Iberis amara
TTTTTATTTTCTAATAGTTTATTTTTACATATTGTTGTTTATATAATAATCTATATTAAGATGTTTTGTATTATGTTTTTTTTTTATACTTTCATATACATAAAAACGATTTAAACATTAACAAGTGATTTTATTTTACACCTTTTTCACATTTATCAACTTTATTTTACACTTCTAAACTGATTAAGTAGACATAATTAAAATATCCTAGTATATAAAAAACGAACAAATATAAACTTTAGTAATGTCTAGAACCCGCGACATCTTTGTGTGATAGTGCCCAATCGTGGTGATGGTGTGTAAGAACACTCGTCACCATGCATGTCAATCTCCTTTTCCTATATAAACTTAACCAAATCGTCAAAAAGAAACAACCACAATGTCCAAACTAAATATTACACTTCTCCTTCTCATCATCTCCATAGCTTTCTTTCACTGCTTGGCCTTCCGTGTGGAGGTTGAAGAATTCGAGCCACCGCAACAAGAGGAAGAAGAAGGTCCCGGCGGCCACGGCGGTGGTGAAGAGGAGTCGACAGAATTTCCGTACCACTTTGGAAAATGGAGTTTCAAGAGTTGGTTCCAATCTAAGGATGGTTACGTAAAATTTATACCAAAGTTCACAAAACGTTCACCAACTCTCTTCCGTGGAATAGAAAACTATAGATTCTCGTTAATGGAGATGGAGCCAACAACTTTCCTAGTGCCTCATCATTGGGATGCTGACTCAGTGGTTGTAGTCTTACAAGGTAAAGGAGTGATCGAGTTTGTGACAGACAAGACTAAAGAATCATTTCACATAACAAAAGGTGATGTGGTGAGAATATCTTCAGGAGTCACTCACTTTATCACAAATACTAACCAAACCGTTCCTCTCCGTCTCGCCAAGATCTCTGTCCCCGTCAACGTTCCCGGCCACTTCAAGAATTACTTCCCTGCTCGGTCTCACTTTCAGGAATCCTACTTTAAGGGGTTTAGCAAACAAGTCCTCTCTGCCAGTTTCAACGTACGCTTCTTAATGTTATCGAATCCGGATATAAGCCTTTAACCGCTAGGCTAATTTATTGTTGGTTAACTTTATTTTGTACTAGTATGATATTGTGATGATCGAGGTCTAATGATTAATAATTTGGTAGATACCGAAAGAGTTGTTAGGGAGTTTGATTAAAGGGCCGCAACAAAAGGAACTAGGAATTATACGTAGAGTATCTCCAAAGGAGAGCAAACAACTTAGTGAAAACGCCACTTCTCCTTCAAACAAAGACAAAGATATGTGGAGCCCTTTCAATCTCCTTTCTCAAGATCCAATCTATTCCAACGACTTTGGCCATTTCCGCGAAGCTAATCCTAAGAGTTTTAGTCAACTCCAAGACCTTCACATCTCTGTTGCTTGGGCTAACATGACACAGGTTTACTTCATCAACAATCCTTTTTTTTTTTTTTTTTTTTTAATTTTTTTTNTTTAATCTATATTACTAACTCAAGAAACGGGTTTGGGTATATATGTAGGGATCTTTGTTCCTTCCTCAATATAATTCTAAGGCCACCTTTGTTACGTTTGTGGAGAATGGTTGCGCTCGCTTTGAAATGGCTTGTCCCCATATACACCAAGGAGAACAACAACAATGGTGGCCTGAAGAAGAAGAAGAAGAAGCAGAAGAAATGAGTGGACATATACACAAGATTGTGTCACACGTTTGTAAAGGCGAAGTCTTTATCGCTCCCGCAGGTCATCCAGTCGCTATACTCTCTCAAGATCAAAACTTTGTGGCAGTAGGGTTTGGAATTCATGCGTCCAACAACACAAGAACCTTCCTTGCAGGTAAACAAATTGGTTAGTCTTCTTCTCTCTTAAGTGTCTCTCACATTTGTTGGGTTTTAGGGGCCGAGAACTTGCTAAGAAATCTCAACCCGGTGGCGACGAGGCTGACTTTTGGTGTGGGAGGCAAATTGGCCGAGAAACTGTTTACGAGCCAAAACTATTCACACTTTGTGCCTACGGTTAGTCAGTATCCAGAGAAAAGCAAGCCATCATTCCAATCAATCTTCAACTTTGCTGGTTTTTGAGATTTAGTTTACAGTCTTTATAAAAAGTAATGTAGAATACATAAAAAAATAAAGGGATAATAAAATACACCGTACGCTCCACCAAAGCTTCTTGAGTTGTAAATTTTTGTTGTAATCAAATTTCCTCTGTTTTATAAATAATAAAACCTCTGGTTTGGTTATGAAACAAAAGCTCTCTTATGAAGTCGATGTAACACTTCCTTTGCGGAACCAACTATTATGTGAGAAATAAATGGAACATATTTCATCACTAAACAATTAAGTAATGCAACACACCTAAGCTGCTTAATCTGAAAAAAAAAAAAAAACTGTGATTGTACAAAACCCTAAACTCTCTGAAAAAACCCTCTTACCAGATAAAAGCTGTCCACGATTGATCACCGGTTGAGTCTGATTCACTAGCCAATTCGTCATCACTTTGAGTAGGAAGCAACTTGATTCTATCAGCATGCTGAATCAACCAATCACTGAATCCTGGAGAAGCTGAAAGTCCTGCCATTGCTTCTCGTGTGGTTTCTAGTGTCAACTCTTCATACTCTCTCTTTGACAGCTTCTTCCGGTTAGGCGTCTTATGGTATGTAGAATAGTAATCCTGCTTTACAATCGGCATCCTCCTTTTAAAACCCTTAGAAGAAGCACTGTTCCATAGTCCACCTCCAGATCGGCTAAAGAATTCAGCTCTTCCATAGACCGGACTTTGAGCTACAAAGCTTCTTTTCATATATCTATTGCGAATCGTGCTGAAGAAGAAACCAAGCAAGCTAGCTGAAACCAAAGCTACAATGGCCAAAGGGGTATCAAGAGAGCTTTGGAGAATGAATGTAGCTGCAACAGAACGCATTGCCCATTTCACGAATTGAGCTACACTAGCATCCACACCTCCATCTTCTTTCGAAATGACAAACCTCTTAACCGTCCAGAATCCGAAAGCAGCTCCTGTAATGACTATCCCAACAAGCACAAGTATTGCAACTGGATTATACATATCTTCACTTAACCCAAAATTCACAAGAATCATGTTCACCATTACTGAGAATTGATGTAAAATGAAAGATCCAGCTCCTACTACAGATCCATAGATTGCAACATACATGAAATTCTTTCTACCAGTAGGTAAAAGCTTCATAACTTGGAAGACAATGATTACAACGACGAGAAGAACACCAACAGCCATAGAACTTGTGTAGTAAAACGGAAGCCAGCTGCTTACAATTGGAGCTATCAATATCAAGACCAGTCCAGTCGCAAGACAAACAACACGCCATTTTTGAAATTCTTCAACAATGTAGACTGCAATCGAACCACTAGAACCCAACGACGATGGTTCACCACTGAATTTCACATCGATGTATTGTTTACCATATGGGGATATGACAGAGCTCCAAATCCCCTTTTGAAGATTTTTCCAATCAGATTTCTTACATTGGCAAATCTCAAGCGAAGCATTCCGATGAACACAAACCTGGATTTTGTTGTGAAGCCTCTCTGGGATAGTTTTCAGTGGAGCCAAGTTTACCTTAAAAGAGTAGGCATATTTCCCTAATTGAGTTCTCGAGTATCCAGAAACTTGGATTCGCTCGCACGAAGTAACGCTGATATTCAGAGCTGGGTCGCTAGGACCAATATCTTTGACCGCCGACGCCGACGTCGCCGCCAACGAAGACAACAGATAGAAAACTAGAGGCAACAGAAATGAGATTTTATCAGAGTGAGAAGGAGAAGAAGTAACAGCCATCGGGGGCGCCGTCTATAAAATTCCCCACCACCGCAAAGGAAAGACGGAGGGAGCTTTCGGGAAGGTGAAGTACCCTTTTTATTAAGGCTTTAGGGCGTCATAACTACGCGATGTCAATTTAAAGCGCGTAACATCTAAGCAAGGGAGGAAAAAAAAAAAAAAGGGGAAAAATGTCATATAAACACCAAATTTTCAAAAAAGTGTTGAAAAAATACTAAATTTTTATATCTGTTCAAAAATTATTTAACTTTTTTGTTGACTTTTTTTAAAAAACCAAATTCTTTTTAATTTTGCCAATCGAGTGTCGACGTTAAATGTATTAACGGGTCTGAATAACTCCGTTAATGACTGGCGTTAATTCACATTAGCCAAAACAACGTCATCATTAACAAATTTAATCAGATCTGTTAAATACGCTTAACGTCGACACTCAATTAGCAAAATTAAAGAAGTTAAATGGAAATCAACAAAAAGTTGAATATTTTTTAAAGAAAGATAAAAATTCAATATTTTTTTAATATTTTTTGAAAGTTCAGCAATATAACATTTTTCCCAAAACAAAATCATAATATATGTGTAATTTTTTAAAAAATAAATATTATTTAAGATTAAAATATTATATTTGAGATTAATATAATAAAAATAGATATTAAAGAAAAATTTATTATACTAAAGAACAAAGGATTTTTGTTGTGTTTTATGACGTCCGAATTTTATCATATTTATAGAAGAAGAAAAAATAGTTATTATGGCGAGTGACTGTCCCAAAAATTTTTTTTCTCTAATTCAAAGTATAATTTCATATTTAGATTTTTAAAATAGTAATGTGAAATTTCATACTCTCTCTTTTCAAAAAAAAATATCACTTTAGAGTTTTGGACACTAATTAAAATTTGTTTTTTCCATAAAAAAGATAAAACATTTTAAACCAACTAATAGAAAAAAGTATACAAGTTATTATGTTGAACAAAAAATTCAAATCTATTTGATTTCTACATAATACTTGTAAATGTCATTTATTTTGAAACGAAAAATTAATCTTAAAATGGTACTTCGAATACACACAACTAATATTAACTTGAATAAAATTTTTAAAAAATTATTAATATGTCATCTAGATTTTATTACTTGAAAATGTCTAACATGATTTGATAAGAAGAGAAGTTACAAAGTTAAAAAAAACGAAAGTCTCAACCATTTATGAATTCTACAAAAAAAAATTTATTATAATAAATTAGGTTCAAGTTTGAGTTTTTTATCGTTTGTTTTTTTTACAATTAATATAAAATTGGTTTATTCATTATTTAGGATTACTACATTTAAAAAAAAAATTATAGTGAGTTCAAAAAGTTGAAATGGATTTGCATAATTTTTTTTAATAGTTCAAATATTTGTTTCTTTTTCAAAATGGTTCAAAATGATTAATTCACTATATATACATAATTTTTTCAAAACAAATTGGGTACATCTTCTCTACTTGGGTCGGCCCATGATTATGGGTACATAGTGAGAATGAGTCACATAAAATTAGAGAAAATTATTGCTAGTAGCATAAGTAATGTTCAAATTATTTAAAATGTCATATGGTCATTTAATTACATCTCATACTATATTTGTCCATTGTAAGAAGATAGATTTGCTCTTGGACTTTCTTTCTCAATCCTTTCGATTTTTTTTTTAAACAGTTAACTCAACCCATTTCCAATTTTTTTCTCCTCTCTCCTCTCTCCTCTCTCCACTCTCCACTCTCTTCTTCTCTCTTCACCATCCCCATTAGAAAACTCACCAATTTTTCTATGTCTATACTTTTATCATCGACATTTTATATTCAATATTTTCCAAAAATATTAGCCTCCACGAGTTCAAGAAGATCTCATCGGAAGAAACCTAAGGATTCACATGCATCGAGAAGTAAGCAGGCCGAAGGTGTCCACGACGATTCTCGTATGGATATTATGTTCGATCCTTCAAAACTTCCACCCGGACTATACGCGACATGTAGATATTCCACAAGTGGTCGGATTAACACATGCTCATCCATGTAATCTCTGAAGCTCTTCCGGAGAAGGATATTGTCCACAGGTAGACTAGTGATTATACCAAATTCACAAAATGAGAATCTGAAAGGATGTCCACCGAAGACGAACCACATCTCATGTTTCCTCGAAGTGATAAGAGAACTACATAACATTTAGCGGTTACACCAACTGGTACATATAGACCCGTCCACACTTTCTGAAAGCAGTGGAAAAAATTCTTTCTTTGATGGTCAACCAACTGGTACATGTAGACTCGTCCACACTTTCTGTACCCGATGTCTACCACTCTAGACTGCCTCATGTCCCTCAGAATGAACGTTCTAGACACTGCGATCCTTTATTAATCAAATTAATTGTGCTCCATGGACAAAAGATTGACTATTTGGTATCACGGACCAGATGGTGGACAACTTGCGCACTCACTATGCCATTGATCTATATAAGGAATCAACCAATACTTTAGTTGTTCATGTCTTATTGTTATGTTTGGACAACGTTTTCAGCAACTTTTCATTATGGACAATGTTTTTAATTGACAACCTATCTAACGACAATTTGTCCACAATACGTCAATATGGTCCAAAAAAACTCATTATAGACGAAGACAATATACACATGGTCAAACATGATAAAGTGGATGACTAACATTAATTTGTACACTTTAGTAGTAATAAATAATAGATATATATAACAGAATCACACATGGTCATGTTGCAATCCCAAAATATGATTATGTGTGTCCATACAGGGGAATGGATGATATCAGTTAAATAAGGATAATGTCTCCCAACTAACAAAATAAAAAACATGAAAACATTGCTGACCCAAAATAATGTTGTACAAAACACATTTTCACAACCATACAAAACGATCTTCTAGATAGGGGTTTTGCAACTCTCCCTATTATGTCCATACAACTTACATGTTAAGCACTTCCGCTTCACTCTTCGTGTCCCTCTATTCCACTGCTGATTGTATGTTAGATTTTACGTTTCATTTACAAGTCAGAACACATTTAATTACTTAAATATATATCGGGTGTTCACCTCGTGACGGAATTCTAGTTGTTCATGGTCTTCCCGAGCCGCTTTTTGTCTTTATAGGGTTGACTTCACCCTCATTCACGGGGACGTCTAGGTCCCGCTCTTTGCCAGGGGAAAGGATTTTTTCTATCCACAACTTCTTCCATGTTCTAACATAGTAGCATTCGCCAACGAGTGTAGATGTCTACGTTCTTGATTCCAGCACTTGCTAGAGCATGACAACATGACACTAACAACACATCAAATACCCTATATGTGCAAGTCTTCCTCTCTAAATCAACTGTGAACACGCACCCATTACTGTCATTAACTTTATAAATTCATTCGGTTGCTGCGATAATAGCACTATTTGTTACATCTTTCAGATGGTCTATGAGCAGCTCCTCGATTTTTGGTGTACACCTCGTGAACGTCTTTTTAGATTTCTCTCTTCGCGTGCAAAACCATCGCATCAGCATTGTACGGATGGATTCCACCATTGTAGCAATTGGTAAATCTATAGATTTTTGAAGTACAACATTCAATGATTCAGATATGTTGTTAGTCATAAGATTATAATGCATACTCGGGAAATATGCTAGTGCCTAATGAGGTAGTCCGATATCAACCAAATACTTAGCACAATTCTTGTTGCGATTCTGGATCTCCCATGGTGTATGCTCTTGGTGTGTTTGACACCATTGTTGCAAGGCCTTCACATTTAAACATATGCTTCACGTTCCTACAAAGGTGAACAATACAAGTTTCATGCTTTGCTAGTGGATAACGGACCGTAACCCCGCATATATAGCCTTATGCCTATGGGAGATGAACACTAAATTCTCATCGTCATCAACAAAATGAGACAATTTTTCCAAAAACCATGTCCACCCGGCAGTGTTTTCACCATCTATTATGCCAAAAGCCAAAGGAAATATCTGGTAATTTCCATCTTTTTCACTAGATGTGACCAAACAGATTTGATATTTCCCTTTTGTATGTGTGTCATCAATGACAATAACTTTTCGTAGATACTTATACCCTGCAATTGAAGCTCCCAAAGCAAAAAGTCGATACTTGAACAAAGTCACCCCATTTGCCGCTTCAACTGATTGAATTGTTGATATTGTCCCTAGATTTGTTGTCTTTAGCAAATGTAAATACGTGAACAAGAACTTGTAGCTATCTTCTTCATTTCCCCTTGATTTTTTTTATTGCAATCTCTTTGGCATTCAAAACTTTCATATACGACATAGTCACATTTAGCTCAGCTAGCACTATTCGAAGGACATCACAAGCTCTCGGTCCTTTATGTCCATGGGCATATTTAGACTTTAGTAGCTCCCCTAGATTTTTTTTTTGTTTCCTTCTTACCGTAATGAGATCGTGATCCTACATCACATGTATGTTTAAGATTTGTTGTTCTTATTTTCAGATTTTCAGAACCATGGTGTCTTGTTGCATAGATCCTCCAATCGTACTTTTCATAATCACAAACCACAATCACCCTTTACTTGTCCGAGCATTTCACTTTGAAATTGAACAATCTCTTAACCGAGTACACATATATAGCCTTATGGAGTTTGACTTTATTTTTAAACACTAACCCAACATAGAGTGCATCTTCTCCTTTTTTAGATTCATATTTGCTTTGTCACTTGCAACAAGCTTCACATTGTCTCTGAATGGGTCCGCATCGACGACAAAGAGGGGGTTGTCAGTGGACATTAATGCGATATCACACTGAGGCAGTGTATTCAGTATCATCAGAAGGTGATCCCCCAGATTTTTGCACAACCTTTTGTTTACCAATAGTTTGTTGTCCACTAGATTCATCTGCCTGTTGTCCACACAAACCCACCATTTGTTGTCCATCCCATTCAACAATTTCCTGTCCACCTGACTCAATGTAAAGTGGTTGTTCATCGGATTCATCTGGGTTTTGTCCACCCGAACCCATAGTTTGTTGTCCACCCCATTCAACAATTTGATGTCCAGCCGACTCCATGCAATCCTCATTATGTTGTTTATCAGTTCACCATCTCTCTCCCCAGTAGTCAACAAACATACATTTCTTACATTCCTTGAAGAACCAACCCCCCCCCCAACCCAACACGATACCTTGTCTTCCAAATGACTCAACAGTCCTAAAAAGCTCTAAATGTCCACCTGTCAAAGTCGATTCTCCTTCAAATGAGTATGGATCCCATTGCGTTGGATACTTCGTGTCAATCAATTCCTTCATCAAGTCACAATCATAACTTGGCGAGCCTTCTTCAGAACTATTGTCTCCAGGAGATTCAACATCTTCATTCCTTTCACAAGCTTTTCCAAATATTTGTTTTTTCGGAACTTGCCCCTCAACATTCACATCCTCTGTAATATGTCTACCCGAACTATTTTCCACCACACGTGTTGATAGTCTGTGGACATTTTCAAAATGACTTACAAGATTGAGGATTTCATGCTCTTCGTATGAACTCGCCCCTTCCTTCAATGAAGTTAGTGCAACCTCGGCATCATCTGCAGATGAACTCTCTACCCTTTTCTTGATGGACATGAACATGTTTAGTCCACAAATTTTGTCTCTTATCCTCCTAAAAATTTCCAAACCCTCACCGGAGTCCACACTGATTGGCGATATATTTGCCTGTGTGAATATTGTATCTGAATTGCCATTCCATAAACTTAAGCTTAGTGTGTCTGCAGTGGCTGCTATCCCGAATGCAATTTCCACTTTTGTCTTGAAATTGAAGAAGTTGTCCCCAGATTTCAATGCCACACACTTTGCATATATATAATCTCTCGACACACATAAATGCAACTTTCCTGAATCCAAGCACTCCCATTCTCCAACAATAATTACGACTGCATCCATAGCTTTTTAAGACATGCACAATGTCATGTTTGATAAAAATTTAGTTAAACTCGTCTACAATGTTTTTGGGGATGTTAACAACGTTTTGTCTGTCTACGACATCACCCATGTTGCATTTATTTCCCTTCACTTATTGCACTCGGATCATATGACAGAACAAAAAGATAAAAACAAAAACTTTCAACGAGTTAAGGATCTTACCTGCTTAGAAGCTTCATTAAATAACGACTTCATAATGTCCACAGGAGCAAAATATATGTATATGTTTGTTGCCATCAGATTAACCTTTGGTTAACATATTAAATGCCACTAATGGCCATTAATGCACAAAAAACCACACCGCATGGGGAGCTAAGTCAACTGTGTCTTTGGCGCCAAAAACCAGCGAGTCTAGTGAGGGTAGAAATAGAATTTTGGCAATGCCACACTACCACTCATTTGTCGTATTTCATAAAAACATAGTTTTGGTAAAAGTGGAAAAACTGCCCACCAGATATGGAATATTAGACAAAATTCTCATAAAATTATATTTACATGTTTCATCATTATTAACCTCGTGTTTATCGTTAAAATTGACTTTCACAACACTGTCTTTTGGAAACTTATCTCATTTATAAAAGCTTAACTACTTAAGCAAAATTTTCAACATATCATGTAATACAACACAAGAATAATTTTTTCTTTTAAAAATTACTTATAGAATACAGACCCGAAGCTGAAATTTTCGGGGCCCCAAATAAAACCAAATTATTATTATTTAGTTTTTATCGTATAAAAATTTATGTATATAATTAATATAAAATGAAAAATAATATAGAAAAACTCACCAACATTTCTATTATACATTAATATTTTTCAATATGTTTACATATATCATTGAAATTTTGTTCTTAATATTTCATATTAAATTGGGGATCCTATAACTTTGGGGGCCCATTAAAATGTTTCATATACATGTGCTCAGATCCGGCTCTGCTAGAATAATATTATGGATACAGCATATACACAACACTACAAATGTTAAATTTATCATCAAACTCAGTTAAACTATATTAATATATATAGTCCAAATTCCAGTTTTGACATTGGTTTTATCGTCTGTCTTCTTCTTACCGATGTAAGTTTATCGCTCTTTTATCCATACTACAGATCTGTTTATGCTGCTCTTCTACTCGTTTGGCTTCTCATGTGTTCAGTCAGCCTGTCGGTTTGTTTGTTCTTGATTGTTGCTTCTTCGTTGCAGGGGTTTATGGTTGGCTTCCAACGGTTATCACCTTGGATTAATATTCGTGGTCTCGAATGTTTTGATTTCTCTAGTTGAAGTGTTCTTGGTCTTACCTTGGTTTGATCGAAGTCCTTTGTCCAGTGCCGTCTTCAGGTCGTCATGGTTCTATTGGTGACTTTGGTCCTTTCTTGCAGGGTGGCTTCTATCTTTGGGTTATTTGTGGGGTGCTTTCATGTTATCACTTTTTTAGCTATTTGGTTATGGTTTGGGCTCATGTTAATTCCTCTCATCGCTCTTTTATTGTCCTTCTTCCAATTTTGTTATGTTCGAGGTGAGCTTTTTTGCTTTTTGTCTATATTATAGGATCTGACCAAGATCCTTTTCTTTTTTCGGTTTGCTCCAAGCGTCCTTAGTCTTCAGACTTTGCCAGATTAATGGGTTGTTATCTCACTCGGTTTTCTCTTGTCGGTTCAACATCTGTTTGGTCTTGCTTTTGAGAGATAAAATTTGATTCGCCATGGGAGGAAGATATTCTCAAATCTTTTCGTACGATGTCTCGACTCATCTATCCATTTAGAGCATCATCAAAGTTGTAACATCCCAACCCAAATTTTGGGTTAATTTTCAATTTTTGATTTAATTAGGGAAATCTCTAAAATGCTCCATCATTTCTTTTTCTTTTGATTCCAGTTCTTCAAAATTGGAATGTCTTCCTCTCCAATTCTCTGCAAATATCTCATTTAGTGCATTCTCTTCAATTTTAGAAATTTCCTCTTCCCCATTGTTTCCTTTCTTCTTTCTTCTCAAGCCCCTATATAAGGAGAAGAGAGGTCCTCTTCGCATTCATTCACCTCAAAGTTTTTTCTCTTCTTCTTCTTCTTCTTCTCCTTCTTCCCCTCTTCATTATGTCGCCAGAAATTTCTGCCGTCGTCATAGATCTTGCTGGAAAACGCAGCGGTCCTCCAGCCTGTCCAAATTCTGTCGGTGGTCACGCTGCACCCGGAACCACCGCGAGCGGCTGCCCAGAACCTCCTCCGAAACTCCCTCCGTCTCCAACTCCGCCACATCCCACCGTCGGAGCACCTCGCCACCGCTGGCGCACCACCACCAGTTGTGCCTCTATCCCGCCGTTCAAACCGTCTTCTCTGATCTGCCGCCAGAGTTCCCAATCGCCGCCAAACACGCCGGAACCGCGACCCTAGCCACCAAGTGCTCCATGGCTTGGGTCCAAGCCACTTACTTTTTGGTCTTTCCGAATTAGCCCAAAACCCATGTAAGCCTTTCTTTAAAACCTAAGTCTTCTCCTTCCTTTCTAAAAAACTCAAATCTCCTGATTAATTTTTTTTTAAAACCCAAGTTCTCTTTTAATTGTTTTAAAAGTCTAATACTTCTTTTTATTTTTTAGAAAGACCCATCTCTTATTACTTATTTTTTAAAAAGCCCAAACATTTTCTAAATGATTTTAGAAGCCATAATATTTCTGAATATATTTCGAAAGCTCAATCTTATTCTATTCCTACTTTATTCCTTCTAGCTTCGGTAAGAGGTCAACCAGCAGCCAGGAGACCCAGAGGTCGACCACCCAACTTTCGCACGGGGCGTGGTCATGGAAAATCTCCCCGAGGAATGTGTGATGCTGCTCACGAAACCTCAAGCTATTGGATTGTAGAACCGTCTTCAC
>OVAV01001726.1:0-12639 GCA_900406375.1 Iberis amara
GGGCACGTGCCCTATTAATTCCTAAATACGTCCGCCCCTGACCAATAGTTAATGAATATCAAATAGTCTAGTGGTTGTGTCATCTTTGTTGCTTTGTTATCAAACCACTGATTAAACTTGATTATTAGTTATACGAATGTGTTTTTTTATAGAATTTAGGTTATTGGATCGGTCGTTGTGGTTTATAGATTAACGTGATAAAAAACAAGGAAAGCTCACCAATAGTTAATTTTTTAGAAGACGTAATTCGTGCATACGTAACTGACAAAGATATATGAGCTGTTGGGCCTGCCGATAAAATGTGAGAGTAAACGTACGCATATAAATGGACGCGTACGCCTTATCTTTCGCTAATCTACTTGTCGTGTGGTCACGATGTGCGTAAAGAAACTAAATTATGCATTTTTAATGGCCACTTGTTTTGGTTTTGTAAATATCGATCAAAAATACGTTACTTTAAATACTCCGTATTAGATAACCTGCCAATGTCACATAACATTGTTTTTTCGTCGTTGTTAACTGTTGATAATGTGATATACAACAGTTTATAAAGGGGGCATTATTATTATTATTATTTTGTAAGACAATAAAGGGGAAGGGCATTGGTTGGTATGACATCTTCAAAAACAAATCTCAAAATTTGAAAGAAAATATATATATATATATATCTCAAAATTTGAAGTTTGAGATATTTCTCTAAAATCTCAATTTAAAGTTAACATTATAATATTATATATTTTCAATGTTCTCTTCAATTTTAATTTAAATAATTAAGATCAATTTTTTATTTCTAAATGACTACAACATACATTAAATAAACATTAATATTAATTAGTAAGTCATATATTATGATATAAAATATTACGTATTTTTCATATTTATTTGTTTTGTAATTTTATTAAGATCAAATTTAAAAAATGATTATAACATACATTAAATATATATTAATATTGATTAATAAAAAATTGCACTATCAATGCATATTGTTGCTTTATAAATTTAGTTTTCAATGATATGTGATATATCTTGTAACATCCATGATATTTGGTCATGCAATTTCTCGACCCGTGGGTCCTACTACTATCCGACTGTTAGGTGTGCTATTCTGAGAGTTTTTAAAGACTTGTTTGCTAGCCTTACAGATAACTAATTTTTCTCCATGCTTTGTCCTCACTCGCACAATTCCAAAAATGACTTCCTGAAAGATCATCCATCCTTAGATTGCTCTATCATAAGCACGCTTAACTGTGGAGTTTTCTCAAGACTAGTGACTAAAAAGATAAGTGCACTTTGGTGAAATAGGTAGGAAAATCAATTATATTAAATTCTCGCCATGACCCACTAATCCTCTATAAACCAAGGTGTTACATTCACCCCCACTCACAGAGCACAACATCCTCGTTGCACACCAGGATCGACCCTCCAGGTCAGAACTGGAGTGATAACCGGCTCTGATACCACTTGTAACATCTACTATCGACGGTTTGGTGTACTACTCCGAGAGTCTTTAAAGACTTGTTTGTTGGCCCTTCTAAATCACCACGCGATCTTTCCCCATGTTTTGTCCTCACTCGTACAATTCCGAAAATGAATTCCCGGAAGATCACCCATCCTTAGATTTCTCCAGCATAAGCACGCTTAACTATGAATTTTTCTCAGGACTAGTGACCGAAAAGATAAGTGCACTTTGGTGACATAGGTAGGCAAATCAATTCTCTTAAAATCTCGCCATGCATTACCATTCTTGTATAAACTGGAGTGTTACATTAGAGGATAACTACGGGCGAATTGATAGAGATTATGATAGAGATTAGGGGAGTTGGGTAGGAGTAGTGCTTTAGAAATATGTAGTGGTTGATAAATATAGATAGAAGCCAAAGAGAGGATAATGGCTCTGTTCAAGTTTTGAAACCATTTTTTTAGATTTCCTTTAGGTTTCTTTTTATAGGTTTTTCTTTTCTTTCATTCTTTGATTCTTTTATTGGTTTTAATAATAACTAGCCATTCTCTCTTTTATTCATTTTTATAAAGTTTTGGTTTTCTTAAAGTTTCAAGATATTTTTATGCAAATAAATTCATTTTCCCGAACTTGGAAAAAGAAAAATTTTTAATTGCCCCGGTTTTCTAAGATAGGGATGTAACAATTCTACCCCTTGGAAAAGAATTCGTCCTCGAATTCATAGATGTTAAACTGAACACTCATTCCTTGAACCAGTTGATCAACTTCCACTTTAGGAAAAACTAGAAAAGGAAACTTTAATCAAAGATATTGTTTATTATCTTTTATAATTTTTTTTAGATATTTCATCAGCTGTTGGAGAGAATATTATGTTTTTTGAGATATTATCCTTTATTCTTTTTCCATATGCTTTCCTAAACTCCTATAAATAGATGCTCGGTTTCATTCTTGAAACTCACACCAGTTCCAGAATTTCTCTTTCTTCTTAAGATCATAAACCCAATCAAAGAAAGAGAGAGAATTAGATCGAGAGATCAGAATCATGTATTTTAATTCAAAGTTCTTCTTCTTGTTCCTTTTCCTCATCACCACCATCATCATCGCTGTCAGATAAACTATCATCAATCCACTCACCTCCACCACCATAATTTTTGTCTTGCTCTCCTGAGTTCGACGGTGGTCTCGAAATTCCGATCCAACGTCGTACGCACCGCATATATGCAGTCAAAATTCAGATTAAGATATGACTTTCTCTCTCCTCGCCGCGTCGGTTTTCGACTCCTAGATGCTGCACCAGAGCTTCATTTTTCTCACCTCCATCACCATTGGATTCATCTTGCCAAGTGTAAGCCAACGCACCCAACAACCATCGGACGCACCCTCACCTCCCACCAGAAGGTTCGTAGTCACTGTTGACCACAATCAACGCCGCATCAGTCACTGAAAACACTCACCGCCGCCGCCAATGGAGCGTTGTCTTCGCCTAGGTAAGTCAAGTAACACACGTGGCACCTCACCTACTCTGACGAATCGCACACTGCCATGTGGCAGTGTCCTCCACTCAGCAACTAGAATGTCACATGAGCCCCTTCACGAGACCAGGTCTCGCCACATGGCGCTATCAGCCACTCATGGTCTGCCACGTCAGCAATCTATGCACAGTCAACCATATTTTGGATGACTGGTCATGGACTCGTGGCAGAAATTGGCTGACTGTGCACAGATTGCTTACGTGGCAGACCAGGAGTGGCTGCTGGTTGAGTAGGCGCCACGTGGCTTAACCTGGTTACTTGAAAAGGCTTTTTCGATGTGATAGTTGCTGAGTGGAGAACACTGCCACGTGATAGTCTGTGATTTGTCGGAGCAGGTGAGGTGTCACGTGCGTTGCTTGACTCGGCCAGACGAAGACTGTGGTCTATTGGATGCGGCGGTATGTATTTCCGGTGACTAGTGTGGTGTTGATTGCGGTCAACAGTGTCAGCGAAACTCCAACAGGAGGTGAGGGTACGTCCGACGGCTTTAAGAGGCGAGGTCAGATCCGTTGGCTCCGTCTCAGCATGATGGATCCAACAGTGGCAGAAGTGAGATAAACGGAGCTCTGATGAGGCGGCTAGGAGGCGAAAACCGACACGGCGAAGAGAGAGAAAGTCAGATCTGAATCTGAACTTTGACTGCAGATCTGCGTCGCGTCTGACGTCGGATCAGAATTCTGAGACCACTGTCGAACTCAAGAGAGTAAGACGGACAAGATGGTGGTGGAATTGAGTCGATCGGTGATAGCTGATCTGACAGTGATGTCGACGGTGGTGATGAGGAAAAGGAGCAACAAAAGAACTCTGAATTAAAAAACTAAATTACATTAAAAATAAAAGGGGATTAGAGGGGGTGCCAATCCGAATGAACATTCTCCATCCGAGTGAAAGGATAATTTCGTTTGCGTTTCTGGCGAGCTAGAAAATCCGCTTTCATATTTCTTGTCTTTGATTGGTGTAAGACTTGAACACCCGGTAGATAGGAACTCAAGAATTTTAGTCCCTCTAGTTTTATCGCAAAAGCTGGCCATTCTGTCAGGTTTGTAACCATACCTACTAGTTCTTTTGAGTTTATGATGAGTAAGATACACATACGAGATCTCTTAATTAGACACTCCATAGTCCACATGAAATTTAGAAGTTCTAATTGAAGAGGAGGTTGACCACATCGGATATCACGACTCGCGATAAGGCATGTGGATACATCGGTTTGGTGGAAAAACCAGCCAATACCATCCACATAGCACACCTCGGTGCCTCTGTTGGAGATTAAAATATTTACATAGTACCATTCAATAACTTTTTTTCCCGCCATAATAATAAGATCATGTGGTGTCTGACATTTAATGGCAAAAAATTTATCATTCCATGCTTTTCAAATGTACTAGATGAGCCATGGATAATATTTGGTAACTTCGTGATTATGATCTTGATCTTTAGCCGTAGCTATATTATAACTTATGTTCTCAAAGATGTTTCCTATTGGAAAAATCCTGGTTTTTATGTAAAATTCTATACAAATTTTTTTCTAACAACATTCATTATAATAGATTTAAATATGTGGTAACACAAAAGCATAAATAGCACATACACTAGATTAAAAATTTGACGAATTTTTTCAAATAGCATCAAAAGAAGATTAAATTTCAAAAATAGCACACACTCTCAAATGTTCTAAAAATAGAACAAACTCTCAAATGTTCTAAAAATAGCACAAACATAAAAAAGTGAATTTTTAAGGGTTTAATATTTAAAATTTTGGGTTTGGGTTCAATAAATAGAGTTTAGGGTTTATTTTGAAGGGGATGAGTTTGGTTTTTGAAGTTTAGGGTTTAAATTTGAAGTTTTAAAGCTATTTCAAAATTTTTGATATTTTAGGAACAAAAATATTTTTGTACTATTTTTGAAAAATAATGATATTTTTGAAACTTTTGTAAATGTGTACAATTTTTGGAATATTTCTAGTTTTTGTGTTATTTTTTAGAATGCCTTAGAAAATTTGTAACACAATTGATCTATTATTTAATTAATGTGGGAAATGAGAGCCGAGAGGAAACCTTCGAAGAAACACAAAGCAAAAGCAGAACACATTCAATGTTTAAATATAAAGAAAAACGAGAGGATAACAATGTTTAGTGTACGTTATGGTTATTAACTTTAGAATACGGAAACGGTCTTGAGGATATATGAAACTAAACGTCTAACAAAGATTTAGTCAGAACAAGAAACATTAAAGAAACCAACTGCAGAAGAAGGAAATCGTGGAGTCAATAGTTTCATTCCTTTTTCCTGGAGTCTTTAAGCAGTCCCTTCTTCCGGATCTGGAGGCACCTCTTAATGTTAAACGATTCAAAGACGCTCTCAGGCAATGCAGAGACAACATAACCCATAAGAGCGTGAGGCCAGTACGGTGTGCAGCGTGGTTCATAGCCTACAAAACGCAGTGCTGCCTTTGCATAACCCTCTGGTGATGCCACTAAGAAGGATGCTCTTCTTATTGATGTCATCTTCGTCGCTACATACAAGGGAACCTATGAAATAACAGTCACCCAAATATTAGCCGTACGATCAAGAATTCAGAAGTTATTGAGAAGTGTGAGACATTAGATTGTACATGTAAAGTGCCACGGATTATTACCAGTTTGAGACATCACAACCATGATTCCTTAGTTTTGATATTCTTTCATTTACACAAATGGACTCAACCACACATCATATAAGTATTCAGAAAAGATGCAATATAACAGGGACAGGAAGATATAACAAATGCAGCATCAAAAGTGGTAAATGATGCAACATTGAACTACTATCCTATGAACCCTCGTGCAGTACAAAGATAAGATTGGATCTAGTTTCTTAACAATTTCCAAGGAGACAAAACGAAGTAGCAGTGATTCAGGAATATTTCACCTGGCATTGGACATCAATTCCACTTTTCTTGTATTCAACATGGAGACACCTTGTAAACTGATCCACATACCTGAGAACAACAAACAAACAAACAAAATGAGTGCATAAACAAACCTCTGCAAGCATCAGTTAAGAAAGTTTGCTTACGTTTTGGCTCCAGCATAAACAGAGTAGAAAGGATAAGAAGGGATAAGAGCTGCAGCACCAGATCCCATATTGATAATAGCTCCTCGCTTCCTCTTAATCATAATCGGAAGCACAGCTTGAGTAACTTTCGTTGTTCCTTCAACGTTGATTTTGATTAAGTTGTTGAGTAATTCTTCATCAACCTCGTGAAAGTACTTAGCATAAGGGTACGACATCCCTGCGTTGTTGATTAGGATCCCAATCTCCAAACCCTCGATCGTCTCCTTGATCCGCTTCACACCTTCATCGATATCTCCTGAGAAATCCATCACCACTGTTTTGATCTCAATCTTACTGTACTTGGATCTAATCGAACCGGAGACATCGTTCAGCTTGTCTGGATTACGAGCGACCAGAACGAGGTTAAGTCCTTTCTGGGCTAACTGAAAGGCGAAAGCTTTACCGATACCGTCGGTGGGTCCGGTGATGATTGCCCAGGATCCGTATCGACGGAGATTCTTGGCGGGTCGGAGGAAGTAGATGTAGAAAGATCTGAGCAGAGAGAAGATGAATTTGAAGATGGAAATGGAGCCGAGGGCGAAGAGAAAGAGGAGCCAAATAGGCTGAGATTTGAAGTAAGTGCAGATCTCCATCACAAGTATTCAGTATCGTGAAATGAGGAAGTGTGGGGTTTTTAAGGAGAGAGATGGAGAAGAAGGAAGTAGATGAGCAGAAAACCACCGGAATTAACTACTCCCTCCTCTCCACCTTATTTAATTTACTTGGCACGTTCCATGTTNGGTAATCTCCTCGGAAAATAAAAATAAACAAATTTGTAACTTAAATTTTGAAAATTAAGCTGTTATATATTTCTTTCAAAATTACATTTTATTCTAATCAAAATTATTAAATTAATCTTATTTTTCTATATATATATACTAGTTACTAACCCACACATAGCGCACGAAAAATATTTATTTTTATTTAAATTTTTTTATATCTTTTATTTAAAGATATATTTAGAAGTGTGTATTGAGTAAAGTTTGTTATTGTGATTGTCTTTTATTTTGTATATGATATAATGTATATTGAGTAATATATTGTAAACTTTTGACCAACACTATATACACATAGCGCTAATGAAATGCATATATTACATCATTTTAAATTCACTTCGTAGTTCAACTATTTAAAATGTATGTTTTGCTTTATCAAATGATGTAATATGTGTATTTTGTTATCGTTATGTGTATATAGTGCTGGTCAAACGTTTTCATATGACCAATTTTATAATTTCACTAATTTCCATATAATATATGTATTAAAATGATATATTTTTGAATTGTGAAAAATGATCCTAAAAACAATAATTCTTGCAAGCAGTAGTTTATTTATTTTTATTTTCAAAATAAAAAATAAAATAAAATAGTTAACAGTATTTATTAAATTAGAACTACATAAGTAAATTAAAAGGTGCATAAGATAGTAAAAACATATAATTAAAATTGTATAAGTCATTGTTGTTAAAGTAACAATCTTAATTCGTAATGTATAAATATTAAAAACACATTTAACTTGTCATACGACATATATTAAGATATATTTTGACCCGAGAAAAAAATGATTCCCAAAGCACTAACTTTTACCTGTAATATTGAATTTATTTTTATTGATAAAATGAAAAACATAAAATTACTTAAAAGTATTTATAAAGTTAAAACTACATAAGGCAATTTAAAATTGAATAAGAATGTAAAAACATATATTTAAAATTGCATAAGCCACGAGTCTAAAAGTAACAATCATAGCTCATCACTATAAATATTTGAAAACACATTTAACCCATCCTAAAAGCACTAATTTTTAATTGAAATATTATATTTATTTAATAAAAATAATCTATTTATTTTATTTACAAAATTAAAAATCGTTAAAGTATTTATAAAATTAGAAAAATATAAAAGTTATTCAAAATTGCATAAGAGAATAAAACTATATATGTAAAATTGAATAAGCCATGATTCTAAAGAAATTTTACAACATAACCCATTAACTATCACATACAAATGTATAAAAATTACAACATAATAGCATACATATCATTATTAGGAAAACAAAAATAAAATAACAAAAAGATAAATGTATATATATATATATAATTTCACGCAAATATTGCGGGTTAAATACTAGTTTAAACATATTTTCGCATTAATGTAATTGCAAGATTTGTATATAATAAATAAGTAAAAAATAATGCAAAAAAATCATGAATTTTTGAATTTTATGCAAAAAATGAACTTTTTAACTTTATGCAATAATAAACATGAACTTTTAAAATTATGCCAAAAACTCTGCTCTTAAAGAGTCATTTAAATTCCCAAAGTCTTAAATTTAACTATTTAAAACACATATTTTACGTTAATTAAGTTGTTTTAACCCAAAAAGAGTCAATGTTTAACTACTGTTATGGTTAACTTTTTGAGGGGAAAAATGACCTAGTCAATACAAATATATGTTTTAAATGGTTCGTTAAAAAATTTATAGGTTTTGTTTTTGCCTAAATTTGAAAATTCATGGGTTTTTTTTGTTGCATTTTTTCCCTTTTCATATAAAAACTATTAAGTTTTAATGTACTTTGTGCTATTGGTGCCTTTTTATTTGAAGAGAAAAACTTGCAACCAGATATTAATATATGTAAAGAAAAATCAGGTAGAGTTGTTAGAGAAAGATTTGGTTGTTACTATAGCGTTGATCAATAAATACCGTGCGTGGAACATTGTGTAGGGTGTGGATATTTTAGAAGAGAGAATACAACAGAGTTCAAGTGTTTTTGTTGTATTGCTAAAGTGAGTTTTCTGGTGAACGATGAACAAAGAGTGAATCATAATTGTTGTTATAGTGAGTTGGATAGATTAAAAGTATTTTGACCGAAAACTCTTTATGTTCTATTATAATTATGTATCTATAACTTTTCCATTGGTAACAGAGTCGGACAACCTTATAATAGATTGAGATCCTGTGTAAGACATGGAAAACATCAAAGAAACTCATAGTTGTTCAAAATCCAGCAGTAATGCTTGATGATTGGAGTTTTGAACATTAGAAATTTCGCATGAGACATCTCATATGAAGTCTTGATGAAGACGCTTGGACCATTGTGGTAGAAGGTTGGGAAGAATCAATCATTGAGGATGATGGTCACATATGCAGAGAAAGCAGCTTCAAAATTTAATTAAAAAGCTATTTTCTCAACTGTTGATATAGATTTATTCAAAATCATTCAGGGGTTTGAGTTTACAAAGGAAGCATGGGATACACTTGTTAACCACTTTGAAGGTGATAGAAGAGCTCAAATTGATATTTTGGATTCAAAATTTGAGAATCTGAGAACGGAAAATGATGAATCAATCTCAAGTTTTACTTCAAAATTGAGTACCTTAGCTAACAAGGCTTCAATTCTTGGTAAGGAATATATGGAAAAGAATTTAGTTAAGAAGTTACTCATATGTATTGGGATGTTTAGAATAGTTTCCTAATCTAATTCTTTGTCAAATATTGTATTGTGATTAGTTAGAAGTTTAAGGCTACTAACTCATGCTTGTATAAAAGGCTAATCTTGATAATGTAATAAACGACGGCTTTTGTTATCTCTCTGAACGTAATTTGTCATAGTATTAGAGAATGAACAAGCTTGAGTGATTCGTTTGCCCTCACAATTTCCTCTTGATTTGATTCCTTCTCTAATATCATTCACGCCTCTCGGCCAATCTCTGCTCTCTCTGCGTTTTTCTTTTTCGCAAAACAGAACCTCTTCTTCATCGATACCTCTTAACAATGGCGGCTGTAACTCACAAAACCATCTCACCCTATGATCTTACTGTGAATAATAATCCTGGTGCGATTATCTCTCAACCTCTACTCAACGTCACAAACTACGATGAGTGGGCTCTCAATCTCCGAATTGCTCTTAGCTCTCTCAAGAAATTCGGTTTCCTCGATGGTTCTATCCCGACACCAGCAGTAGATTCTCCAAACGCAGAAGACTGGACTACGAACAATCATTTATTGGTGGGCTGCATTAAGCATAATATTGATCCAAAATTGCGTTCTTCGATTGCAACTCACGAAAACGCCAAAGATCTCTGGAACGTGATTAAAAAGCGGTTCTCTCTAAAGAGTGGTGCACGCCTTCAACAGCTCCGCAATGCTCTAGCGAACTGCAAACAAAGTGGCTCGTCCGTTGATGAGTACTTTGGCCGATTAACAAGACTTTGGGATGGTATTTCAGAGTGTATGCCAACCGCAAAATGTTCTTGCGGTCTATGTACATGCGATCTCAACACTGCCAGAGATAAAGAAATTGAAACACTACGTGTACACGACTTTCTTTCTGGGCTTGATGATGTTTTCCATGGTGTGATCAGGTCTCAAATTTGTGCGATAACGCCTTGACCCGATTTGGATACTATTTATCAGACGGTTGCGCAGAACGAAGCATTTCAAGCAAACATAACAACTGATGTCTCTGTTATGAGCTTTGCGTCTCAGCTTCAGTCCACCATTCAATCTCAGCCACGACCTGCACAACAACTCATCAACTTAGTCTCTCGACAATCTACGACCAGATTTACGCCAGGAAACAAAGATCCAACATGGCCGTATGGGCTATGAATCCTTGGGTTGTTTCAAGATCATTGGTTTCCCGGATTGGTGGGGTGAAAGGCCAAAGAATCAGACGACACAACCTCTTCCTTAAACCAGAAACCGTAACCCAAATCCGCGAGCCAATGTCACTCAGGTTGTCCACGCAAACTCGGCTGCTTTACCTTCTTCTTAGAGTATCACGGATCATGACCGCCAAGGCTTAATGGGTATCTCTGATGAGCAATGGAAAATGATTCAACAAGTTATCAATGGCGGAAACAACAAGACAAGCTCAGCGGTAAGATTGATGAACCTGTTTGGATATTAGACACCGGAGCTACTCATCACATGACGGGTCGCAGAAAATTTCTCCACGACATTACGAATGTGACTCCGGTGTCTGTTCTCTTACCTGCCCAAGAGAATGTTGTCTCATCTCAACAGGGCGTGGTTCACTTAACTGATACACTCTCGATAACTAATGTTTATTACATTAATGGATTGCATATGAATTTGATTTCTTTTGGTCAATTTGTTACTGATAATTATGTCATTGGACAAGTTACTGATCAACTAATGGTGTTACATGACCGTATTACGAGGACGCTGATTGGAGCGGGTGAAAGAGAGGGAGAGGGACTGTATCAGTTTTGCGGGATACCAACAATCAAAGCTCTACAAACAACAATATCGAACACAACGGTCATTTCAACAATGTGATGTTTCCCTTCGTGCAAAACAAACTCGGCATTCTTTTCCAGATAGTTACAATAATGCAAAAGACCTTTTTGATTTGATTTATATTGATTTATGAGGTCTGTATCGGACTACAATGTTTTGTGGATCTAACTATTTCTTAACTATAGTGGACGATCACCCTCGTGCAGTCTGGCTATATCTTCTTGCCAACAAAACACAAGTCTCACAATATATCAAAGAGTTTCTGGCAATGATTAAGAATCAATTCTCAAAGACAATCAAAGCGATTCAGACAGATAATGGCAGCAAATTCCTTAGTCTTGCCACTTTCTTTCGGCAAAATGGCATTCTCCATGAAACTAAATGTGTCTACACACCACAACAGAATGGACGGGCCGAGCATAAGTGATATTACTCGGTTTTAATGCCTAATAGTGGGTATTTATACTTGCTATTTGGCATTATCCGAGTATTTTCTCTGTATTTTTGGCATATTTTCAGGTTTCTAGGTGTTTGGAACGTTCTGGAGCAAAAAGATGGATTTGTGCACTAAATGGATACAAATTGACATATGCAGATGCAGAGTTCAGCAGAAGAGCCAAAAGTTTGCCAATATTTGAAGATGTTCCCATGGATGGACTAAGCTGCAACTTGGATACAAGATAGCCACGTGATTTAGCTTTCATATGGAGGTGGTTTGAAGTCAATCCATTGGTGCAATCAAAAGTTATTGCGATTTTACTGAAGACTGGTCAAGCTGTCTTGCAGAAAAAGCATGTGTAGAATGTGAAGAGAGATGGATCGATCCAAAGCTCCTGAAACTTACGTAAAAGGAGATCGATCGATCCCTATGTTGATCGATCGATCTCTTTGTCAGAGGAGAAACCAAGATTTGCCAAATTTACACTTATGCCCTCAAGCCTATCAAGACTTTTTCCTTATTGGTTTTGTTTTATTTCTTTTAATTTAGTACTATAAAAGCCTTAGGCTTAGGTTTTAGTTTAAAAAAACACTTCATTGCTTTAGAATTTAGAGCTTTCTCCGAGAGAAGAGATCCGTAACCCTGTATTGGGAGACACTACAAGAAATGTGACTATCGATAGCGTCCCATGATAGCGTTTTTTGTGTTACTGCTATTGTACATGGACACGGGTTTTATCCATAGCGTTTTATTTTTTAGTACGCTATTGTTTCATTACCGAGAAAGCGAAAATACTNAATAATATTTAAAATGCTATGATACTTACAAAATCACTTAACTTTTTCAAC
>OVAV01001727.1:0-12639 GCA_900406375.1 Iberis amara
AACTCAAAGGGTGGTTCTTTCCTCAGGGAGAATTACATCAGGCCTTGTGTGCAATAAGTAGCGAAAACAGCCAATGTTTTTCTGGTAGCTTGTTGCATCAACTCCCTTTTCTTCTACTGATTTTGATAATTTTAAATACACCTTCATTGGTGTATTAATTGGGTTACAATTGCACATCCCGACCTCTTCAAGGATCTTTAAAGCATACCTTTTCTGATTCAAGATTATTCCTTTTTTCGTTTTGACATACTTTAATTCCTAAATAGTAAGTCAGCCTTCCGAGATCACTAATCTCAATTCTTGTCGCCATCTCATTCTTGATAACGTTTATAACTTTCATGTTTGTACCTGTGACAAACAGATCATCAACATAAACTACGATAAGAAGAGTTTCTTGTTTTACCTATCTTCGATAAACTGAAGGTTCCTTTGAGCATCTCTTGAACTGAAATTCCTTGAGGCTATGATTTAGTTTGTCATTCCATGCTTTTGGAGCTTGCCTTAAACAGTGTAATGATTTGTTGAGTTTATAGACCTTCTCTTCACATCCTTCAATTTCAAAACCTTCTGGTTGTGTAACATAGACAGTTTCTTTCAATTCTCCATTAAGAAACGCGATTTTAATGTAAAAATGATGAATTTCCCATCCTTTAGGTGCTGCAAAGTTGATGAGAAGTTGAACCGTTTCAATCCATGCAACTGGAGCGAATACTTCTTCATAATCGATCCCATATCTTTGCACATATCCTTTGGCAACGAGCCTAGATTTGCACTTGTGTATGCTTCCATCAGAGTTCTTTTTGAGCTTGAACACCCACTTTAAACATATTGGTTTCGCTCCATGTGGAAGATCAACAAGACTCCATGTGTTATTCTTTTTGATCGACTGTATCTCTTCTTCACATGCAAGTCTCCAGTTCTTCGAGTCTTTCGCTTCACTGTAGTTTATAGTCTCCAGTTCTTCGTTTAGGTATAACAACAGGTTCTCTCCTTATTCTTCTTCGAGTAAGATGTAATCATTAAGATACTTTGAGATCTTCTTAACTCGCTTTGTCTTTGATCTTCGTTACACTCATCTTCTTCGTTTTCTATTATGTTTTCGTCTTCCTCATTAATCGCTTCTAATGGTTCTACGATCTCATTATTGTGTGGAACTTCAGCGGGATTATGAGCTTCTTCTTATATCCCCTGATTACTGAAATCCCCAAACTTAATTGTAAGGTTTTCAGCCTTGTTTTGTCCTTGTTATTTTATGTTTCAGTTCCACCCTTTTGTTTCATCAAAGAAAACATCGCGACTTACTACAATCTTTCGAGTTTGTTGATCAAGGAGTCGATATGCTTTTGAATTCCTAGATGAACTAGTCTTCGTGAACTGTCAACAAGTTTTCTTAGATGAGCCGCATCTACTCTTGCATATGCTATGCATCCAAAATTTTGAATGTGGCCGATGTTAGGTTTCTTAGACCTAAACGCTTTATATGGACTTTTTTCCTTGAGTGCTCTTGTAGCAATTCTGTTTAATAGATACGTAGAATGCCTTATCGCTTCTCCTCATAAATAATTGGTAACATGCATATGTTTCATCATACTTGTTGTCATCTCCATAAGAGTTCTATTTCTTCTATCTACAACTCCATTCTGTTGTGGAGAATATGGAGTTGTAAGGTGGCGTTTTGTTCGCATGTTATTGCAAACATGTTAAATTCCTGTGATATAAACCATACTTCTCTATTTGTTCTGAATGTTTGTAATTTTTTCCTTGATTCTTGTTCAGCCATGTTCTTGAAGTTTTAAAACTTGTTGAATGCATCGTTGTTTTCCTTTAATAGCACTGTCCATATATACCTTGAGTGATCATATATGAGAACGAAGACATATTTGTTCTCGGCCATGGTGCTAGGCGTGATCGGTCCACAAAGATCACCATGAACGAGTTCAAGTGATTTTATGGCTCGATATAAAGTGGCTTGTGGGAACACTTGTCTCGTTTGCTTCCCTAGAAGGCATAAGTCGCAAATCCTTTTCTCGATCTTGATATGTGGAGCTCCTATGATAAGCTTTCGTTGTAGCCTGATCTGAAGGTTTCGAGGTTTATATGTTCGAGGCGTGCATTCCATCTACTAGAATCGGTTATTGCTGTAGAAATAAGACACATAGTGTCTTTTATACCATATTAACTTTGTATAATCAATTCTTAGATCTCTTTGTCTTGACAAGTAGTTTTCCATCACGATTATGCATGGTTAAATACTCTCATTTCATCCTTACATCATAGCTGATTCTGTAGCTTGTCCAAGGTTGATGATGTTGCTTTTCAGATCCATGATAAAGTATACGTTAGACATCGTTCTTACTTCACTGTTCCTACCAATGAACTCAATTGATCCTTTTCCTTTTATGTTGAGTTTTGAGTTATCTCCAAATCTTACTTTTTCAGTGATGGAGCTATCTAATATGGAGAACTATCTACGATCTCCGGTCATGTGATTACTATCTCCATTGTCAAGTTACCACCCATCATCTTTTCCATTGTATGTTTTGTATTTGCTTGGTACCACCTTCTTTTCGTTAAGATACACCATCTCGTGCATCATAAGTTCATCTGCTTCATCTGTGTCTTTAACACTTCCTTCTTATGCCTCTTGCAACTTCCAGAGTTTATCAGGACACTTAGATGCATAGTGACCGCATCCATCACATAAACTTGTGATAAGTCTCATACTTTATTGTTTCTTCCACGACCTGTTCCTCTGAACCTTCCTCCGCGACCTCTTCCTCTGAAACCCTCACTGTATTCTCGATTTTGATATGTTTGGTTTGTTTGAGGTGCTTGAGATTCGGTGTTTGTGTATAACAACTTGCTTTGGTCTTCTTGTTCCTCTTCTTCCTCAGCTACTCTTTCTTCATAGACTTTTAGACGACCTATAATATCTTCGAAACTTGTAGTCTTGAGATCCAATACTTGTTCAAGTGAGACAACAATATGTATGTATTTCTTGCGTGGGAGACTCTTAAGAAACTTCTTCACTAGCTTAGATTCGTCAATGATTTCTCCAATAGAAGTTGATCTTGATGGAATCTCTGATATCTTCCCAACAAAATCATTGATGGTTTCAATGTCTTTCATCTTTAGACGATCAAATTCTAACATGAGTGTTTGAAGTCTATCCTCTTTTACTCTTTCTGCTCCCATATGTCTTGTCTTTATGGCCTCCCATATTTTCTTTGTTGTGTCTAGTTCTCCAACTTGCAGAATAAGTGCCTCAGTAATCGATTGAAGGAGTCGTGCTATAACTGTGTTGTTCTTATCTTCATCTTCCTTTTCTGTTTCAATGATTTCCCATACCTTATTTGAAGTGTTTCTATGAGGGTTCAAGAGAATATAAAGCAAAGAAGAGGTTTAAAATATTAAATTAGAGTTTATGCATGAAGGAGAGAGAATGAAAGCTTTGAAATCCGTTCTCTTTGCATGTTGGAGTGAGAAGATTTCTTTAATTAATGCAATTGTCCTTTCCAGAATTTAGTAGTTTTCTTCCTAAATTTTGTAGATTTCTTTCTGAATTCAGGTTGAAGCTTCCTTATTGAATATTTGGACTTCTTTTCTTGAATATTGAAACTTTCTTCTTGAATTTTAATTCTTTCTTTCTGAATTTGAGCCCTTTTGTATCAGATCATCATATGGGCTATTACGATGTGATGCAATTTCTCATTAAAATCTTCCTTGGAAACCCATTGGGATAAAACCAATGATAGGGAAAAAGAGTACAAGTGTCTCACACCCATATATATATTGAGCTTGGATGCATAGTGTTATTGATTGAACTTCTTGGCTTAAGTCATTTGAGTTGCTCCAAAAAAGACTTAGTAGTCTTCCAATTGCTCCAACAAGTTTCTTGGTTTTAGATCTTATTATTGGTCCTACTTGAATCTTCAAATTATCTTCCTCTTAGGACTTATCCTCAACTATAAGCTCATATTCATGTTCATCCGGTTTAGCTCCTTGTTCTTTGTCAAATACGAATGTATCATCCCCTCCTCCTTTAAAAGGATTTGTCCTCAAATCAAAATCATTTGGAACAAAAGAAAATAGTGAAAAACATTGAAACTATTGCTGATAGTTTATAATTTATGGTAGGGTTGCCTAGAACTAAAATTGTAGATCCAATTGATATGCATTGGAACTAATTTTCTTTATGATATGAAATGGACCATCCACTCGTGGCATTAGTTTAGAATTTCTTTCAGCTGGGAATATTTCCTTCCTAAAATGTATCAAAACTTTATTACCCACTTCAAATTCCATCTTACGCCTATGCTTGTTTGCTTGATCAGCATATTGGTTAGTTCTAGCTTCTATGTTCTCTTTGGCCTTTTCATGTATCTTTTTCACCATCTCAACCTTCTTTGACCATCTGTACTAACTTTTTACTCAAAGGAAAATGTATTAAATCCAAAGGTATAAGCGGATTAAAACCATACACAATTTGAAAATGAGAGTATTTAGAATTAGAGTGCATAGAATCATTGTATGCAAACTCAACATGTGGTAGACATTCTTCCCAAGTTCTGATATTCTTTCTAATCAAAGTCCTAAGTAATGCAGATAAAGTCCTATTGACTACCTCAGTTTGGGGGTGACATGTAGTTGAGAACAATAACTTGCTACCTCATTTTCCCCAAAGATTCTTCCAAAAGTAGCTAAGGAACTTAGTGTCTCTATCTGATACAATAGACCTAGGCATGTCATGGATTCTAACAACATCCCTAAAGAATAGATTTGCTGCATGTAATGCATCATCAATTTTATTACAAGGAATGAAGTGTGCCATATTAGAGAACCTATCAACTACCACAAATGTAGAATCCTTTCCAGTTTTAGTTCTAGACAATCCTACCACAAAGTCCATAGAAATATCATGCCAAGAATGAGAGGGTATAGGCAAAGGGGTATACAAACCATGGGACTGAACCTTTAGCTTAACTTGTTTGCAGTTTACATACTTGAAGCAAATGTTCTCCACATCTCTTTTGCATTCTCGGCCAGTAGAAGTGGTCTTGCATCCTCTTAAGGGTTTTCTCTTTTCCAAAGTGACCCATTAGTTCTCCACCATGAGCTTTCCTAACTAATAATTCACGGAAAGAACAATAAGGAATACAAAGTCTATTATCATAAAAGAGATACCCTTCATGCTTGGGGAAATGACCTGAGACATGCTTCTCACTTTCCTTATAGGCTTCCTGAAAATCTGAGTTTGTTAAATATAGCTCCGTAAGATGTTCAAATCCAAAGAGTTTTGCATCTAAAGTACTCAACAAGATATACCTCCTAGACAAAGCATCAATCACAACATTTTCCTTTTTCTTTCTTATACTCAATCACATATGGAAACTTTTCAATAAATTCAACCCACATGGCATACCTCTTATTTAATTCATGCTGACCTTTCAAGTGCTTTAGGGACTCATGGTCTGAGTGTATCACAAACTCTTAAGACCAGAGAAAATGTTGCTAAGTTTGTAGTGCTCTCACAAAGGTATATAGCTCTGTGTCATATGTGGGGTAGTTTAAGGTGGCTCCTCCCAACTTTTCACTAAAGTAGGCATTTGGCCTTTGATCCTATATAAGTACTGCTCCAATTCCTATACACTACAAGAAATCATACAAAAAGCCAATGCCACCACTGTCGATATTATGTCAGTTAAGAGGTATAAACGATGAATTAACGACGGAAGAGACGGGTCGTATGTATGACGTCAGTAAATATAATCGGTCGTATTCCCGTCGTTATTTTACGACGGAATTAATGACGAAACTTTATCGACGATATTATGACGTTTTACTGAGGGTTTCATACCGTGGATATTTAGTCGCATATCCGTCGGTAATTTAACCGTCGGTAACCCATCTGACAAAGATAAAGATAACCATTGAGATTACATAACCCTCAAATGCGAGGACGTGAACATGGAGAAACCTACCTTCTTGGCCGACAAAAAAGGTGGGGGAACTGTTGCCATGGCACAACATGATACGAGATATAATATTTATTTTATCTTATTATTATATTTTTTGAATATTTAATTCTTTAAATTAATGTTCTATTTTAATTAATTTTTAACTTTATTAAATATTTATTTTATTTTTAAACTAAACTTAATTTATTATTTATTAATTTTATTTTTTATTTTTATAGTTTTGAATAAATAATGTTCAATAATAATATAAATAGTTAAAAAAAAAAATTCAACTATAATTTAAAATAATTCATTCAAAAGTTTTTTTAATGAAACATTATAAATAAAAAAACAATAATTCATTCCAAAATTTCTATCAATCCTAAAATAATACATTTCATACAAAATTAAATTTCTACAAATCCTAACACGTTATTCTAACATTTAAAGCAATTAAACATTCAAGTGATACAAAAACACTTTTTCAAAACAAAAAAGTGATAATAAAACTTTTTTTAAAATCAAACTTTGACAATTCAAAATTCCAAAAAAACTATATCTAATTCTAATAATCAATTCAATTTAAAATTCTTGTAATCCTTCGAAACAAAACTCATAAACTAATTCATGAAAATTGAACAAAACCCATTCATACCTAAAATCCATACCTAAAATCCAAACAACCCTAAATCCAACTATTTAGATCTTTACAATAAAAACTTACATTGGTTTGTATGTGTTGGTAAAAGGACACACATCTGGATTAAGCTCAATCTCGGATTTATCGCCAAAATCTGAGAGAATCCGACATTTTCCTTTGTTTTTCACCAAATCAACTACAAGTTCCACACCTACGCCAGAAGGTTCCAATTGGGTAACCATATTGCGACCAAATGGTTGCATAGGCTCATGATGTTCCACAAAACTTTGTATCATACCCTTCAAATTAATTTTCGTCATTGTTATCTAAGGATCGTTCATGTCTCTAATACGGAGATACCTGATGATATATGCGCGTGTACACATAATTAATTATAATAATAAATTAATGAATTAGTATAATTAATTATAATTAAATATTAACCTCCTCTGTTTGTGTGGCAGGGATGAACGGATCGTATCCTGCTAATTTTCGTCGAGATTTTATTGACGTAACGCCAAATTTATCAGTTTTTGTTTCTATATCGACTGTTGGATCGTACCATCACACATGAAAATCACACAACGCAAGTTAAGTATCCCTGGGTAGCAGACCTCAAGAATTTCTCGAAGGATGTTGTGATACATGACATCACCAATGTAGGTCATTATACCTTGATCAACAGTTGTCCTCGTACCTCTATTATGATGGACCTCGAAAGCAAATCCACATGTACAATATCTCGGATATGACTTTGCAATGTAGGTTGGACTTTTAATGAAGTCAAGCAACCATGCATCATATTCTTTCCCATTCGATATTTGAGCAAATATCTAGCAGATCGATGCGAGTATTTAAAAATTATTTATAAATTGTATAGTAATTAAATATAGTTTTGTATGTTTACTACTTACATAAAACTCAAGCCAATTTATAAAATCTTTGTCTTTCAATGCTTCCATTTAATCGCTTGAGTAATTTGGAAAATGATGATTTACAACCCCCATGTAAATACTATATATACATAAAGAAAGGTTAATTTCTGTAAATTAATTAATACTCGAGAATATATATATATATATAATACCTTTCGAAAAGATATGTTATATGGTCACAATTCGTCGTAATGTACTTGTGCAAATGTTGCCACTCCTGTTTCGTGAGTACGCGATCTTTTTTTTTGGCCGCTTAAACGACCAACTTGCTCAAATATGATGGGGACGTAAACATGATAAGTTGGTCGTTGTCCACCATCGTCATGTCGGCTTATCCGACGAGCCTTTTTGCGTATATCACTCGAGAAGTAATATTCGACAAAGTTTGCATCCTCCTCGTTGATACTTTGAGCCACAATTGAACTCTCGACTCTACTAAGATTTTTCACCTTCTTCTTCAAATGATACATGTACCGCTCGGATAGATACATTTGCCTGAATTGTACAAGGCCAGCTAATGTTGCTTCCCATGGAATGTGGATTGGTAGATTTTCCATAACGTCAAAAAGGAGGACATGAAGATCTTCTCAAGGTTTCATAGTACCATCAATATGTTTTGTTGCAAAATGCAAATACCATCGACTGTGAGTGTTTTCCGGCTTATATCAAGAAATAATGACGCAACTCCTACGCATATAATTGAATTACAAATTATATATATATATATATATGTATAATGTAAATTTGAGTTTAATTATAAGTACCAGCAATATATTCATGTAGTTCTCTCGGCAATAGATGGACAAACGCAAAAGGAAGGAGGCATTGCGTCACCAGGTGACAGTCGCAAGTTTTCATCCCAATAAATTTGTCATCTCCAATATCAACACAATTGCGAATATTATATGCGTAGCCATCCGTACATTTGACACTATGATTAATCCAATCGAAGAACTCTTCTTTCGCGACTGAACTCAACCGAAATGCTGGAATTGGACACACCCCCTAATCAGTAATATGAAGTCTAGGTCTTGCACAAATTGTGACAAGCCCAACCTAGACTTCAAATTGCCTTTTGTCTTCCCATCCACATTAAGTGCAGTCTTCATGATGTTATCGAAGAAGTTATTTTCAATATGCATCAGATCAAAATTGTGCATCAACAAGTGGTTTTTCCAATATGGCAAATCTCAAAAAATGTTCTTCTTGTGCCAACTATGATGCTTGCCTGAACCGAAAACATTGGTAACATGTCCATTACCCCCAACGTTTCCATCATTAGTCGGTAGAACACCCAAATCACGTAATTGATTTAACAAATACGCTCCATCCAGTTCTGGAGGTGGATCTTTAAACACAATATATTCTTTGTGAACAACATAGCAGATTGACGGTAAGGATGATCAAGAGCAAAAAAACGTCGACGACAATCAAACCACCATGTATTACGTTCATGCTTTAATTGAAACACATCGATGTTATCATTACAATACAGACAAACCAATCTTTAGTGCGTTTTCCATATAGATAACATGCCATACGCTGGAAAATTGCCAATGGTCCATATAAGGACCGCACGCATCTGAAAATTCTGATGCAACGATACATTATACACCTCTTCCCCCTGCCTCCAAAATTCTTCAACTCATGTATCAATGGCTGAAGAAACACATCAAGAGTTCACTTCGGATGATCGGGCTCAGGAATGAGAATTGAAAGAAATAAGAACTCTCGTCCCATGCATAAAGATGGCGGCAAATTGTATGGTGTTACAATTACTAGCCACAAAGAATATTGTCTTATGTGCTTTCCAAATATATATCCACACAGATAAGAACTTTCAATATTGTTAACACACAATTTTCAAAACCAAAATATACACAATAATCGGTTTTAGCGGTTTTCTATTTACTAAAGAAACATTAATTATTTTGAAATCATATTATACCGAGTTAAAAAAAAGTCATACACACTCTCTCTCTCTCATCTCCCTCTTCTCCCTGAGTGTGTTTCAACTGGTCACGATCTTAGGGCCGGCGCTGAGCCCTTCACTTTTTAGTTTCTTTCGCTTTCGGTGTCATTCTACTCCACTTTTGCATCTTCCCTTTGCTCTGTTGCTCCGGTCTTTGTTCACTGATTGTTCCCGTGTTCCGCTTGTCTGCTATTTTGGGTTGCATGTTCGTTTTGCTGAAGGATCTCATCGTCTCCTGCTCTTCCCGTTGGTAATCATTTCTTCCAGGTGGATACAACAGAGTTGGGCTTCTGGAGAAGATATACGACAACATAACCGTAGCAGCAGACCCCGACGTTCTAATGAACTGGCTGGACGGTGTTGGCTCTCTTTGGAGCTGCGATTCTGTTCTAGTAAAACTGGATCGTTGTGGCTTTGGGTCACGGTGCATGAAGTGACGAAGGATGGCAGATCAGTTTTGGCTTCTCGGGCAAGATTTTGTGAGATGCAAGTTGGGACACGTGTCCTTCTTCACATCCGCCAAATCTTTAATACTTGGGCTTTTAATTATGTTTTGGACATGCCCGTTGTCTTCTTTTGATTATTATGTTTCTTATGTATTATCGTTAGTAAGTCTTTTGGTGCATATGTTGTCTTTATGTCTTTGTTTTCTCCTTTTCCTTGTTTTAGTCTTTTGTTTTTTCTCTGTTTTTGTTTGTTTTGTGTCATGGTCGTCTCCTAAAATTCGTTGGAGTCGGTGCCGATTCTCGGTTCGGGCAGATCAGACCCTACTGGCTGGTCTTTCCAGCTTTGAGGTATTTTTTTCTGCTCTTTCATTGGAAGCAGTGCTCTCCCACGCCCGGGTCCCGGTCCGGCGTTGGCTCTTTTATTCCCTTTTTGGGCATTTGTATTAACCCTTTATGGGTTCTGATGTACCTCGTCGTAGGTGTCTCTCTTCCCGTTCGTGGGATTTGTACTGAATTCTAATAAAATTTAGTTTGCCGACCAAAAAAAAAATTAGACCGAGTTAAACCCAAATTACAACAAAAACAATCTCCCAACCAAATTTCTTCTTCCTCCATTCTCGTTAGTTTACTTCTTATTCCCAGAAAATTACTAAGCTTATTATACATACTAACTTCATCATATTCACTCCAAATGAAGAAAAAACACAAATTATTGTACATCTCCTTTATCAATTGAAAAACGTTGTCGAGATGAGTCATTTAGCTCAATCATTGCTTTTTTATCACTAAACATCTAGTGAATCAATTTGACCATTTCTAGAGAAGCGTAGTAGCAGTGGATCCGACATGAATGTCCTCTCGATCGGACCTAACGTGACCTTACGATTGTAGAGAGAAAGGAGACTGTTAATGTAGAACAGAGAAATTCAACTAATGCCTTTTCTCTTATTGAAATGAAGAAACATGAGCTCACTTAAATAGTTGAGTCTCACTTACAAAAAACAAACAGAGCACTACTAACTGATCTTCTTCACGTGCCTACAAATCAGGCATGTATCTATGACTTAGCACACTTAGACTTATTCAAAGAGCTAAACCATCAAGCCAATTCTTAAACCAAACCAATTATTAAACCAAACCGAAATTGCACTTCAAATCTTCCCCTAAACTGAAGGTGGCCCTTCAGTTTACTCCTAACTTCAATCTCACTCCCAATCTTCTCNGACGAAGGCGACAGAGAGAAGATTTAATTTCTGCAATTATCATAAACCTGATGGAGGCGACGAAGGCTGTGATAAACATCATGATTTCTTCCTCTGAAGGGATTTGGGAACAATTCTCAGGTCTATGATATTCACAGTAGAACCAGAGAAGGTGTCTTCTTCTTCAACATTGGCGCGACCCAAAACTGATGTGATCAAGCCTTAGATCTGTCACTTTCTTAGTTAATGATCTTTGAATCTCTGTTGTACTTACTTGGCTTTTTGATTCTTCGTCTCTTATATGCTTATGTTAATTAATTTTGGCAAGGGATGAACAACCAATTTTCCCTCTTCCTTGATCATTTTAGGGTTTGTGAAATCTCATTTTATAGTTTTGTTGAAACGATTTATAAGTTTGATAAGCCATTTATGGGAAATGAAATTCTCACTGTCGATTAGTTAAGGAAAATCAATAAAACCCTAATTTTCCCTAAGGTCCCAGATTTATGTGAGTCAATACGAGATCAAAACACGACAATAAGTAATAAAAATATGAAATTAAAAGTACGAAGAGTGCAAAAAAAAATCTTATTCCAAATCTGCGTATAAAATCAGAAAATAACCCTAATGCTCTAAGTGTTTGGTGCAAAGAATAATGTGTATGTGCTCTTCCTCCTCATCTCTCTTATATAGACTCCCAAGGTCGGTCCACTTTCCTTTTTCGCCTCCGATTCTTCCGGGAAATTTTCTTTTTCGAGTTTATTCTTCCGCGGAAATATTCCTCTTTAGATTTTTTCCATCTTTTTGCATCTTTTTGTATCTTGCGGAACAAGTTACAACCGTCATCGTACTCGGGCCGAATTCTCGTCTGGAATCGTAAGTGGGCTGTTATCGCGTTTTAGGCCTCTTTGTGCCGTTTTGCGGTTTAGACGATTTTTATGATTCCTATCGGAGAACCGGTTTATCGTACGATGATATGTTATAGACATCACGAAACAATAATTTCAATCATATAGGTAAGATACCATTGGCGTCTAAGTTAGCCGTTATCGTTTTATACGAGTGATAAAAAGGAACACGTCTTTATGACCGTTTTGGAGAACAATAAATATAATCGCATAGCTAAGATAACCTCGATGTTTAGGATAACCATTATCGTTTTACACGATTAAATCTTATACGAAGGGATTTTATGATTCTTTCGCAAATTGTAGGAAATAATCGTATAGATAAGATAATTTCGGTGTTCGATGTAACCGTTACTGTTTATAAGATTAATTTAGAACTTATACGAAAAGAATGAGTTTTATTGTTTATATAGTAGACTTCCAGCGGAAACTCTAATCGATACGAAGTGAGAAACGATTTTTCTGAGACGATGTTAGAATCGTATGCGGCTCATCTCGCCAATGGCCGAGCTGAACTTTGCGTCGTTCAGCTCGCCCATTGGCAAGCTGAACTTGTGTGGTTCAGCTCGCCAATGGGCG
>OVAV01001728.1:1979-12636 GCA_900406375.1 Iberis amara
CGGGTGTATCGCTATATTTACTGACACTTTGTGTTTCCTTCGGGACCGTTTCAAGAGGACACTGATTGGAGTGTGTAAGGAATGTGACGGGGTGTACTACTTTACGGGAATAAAGGCTGCTCAAGTTAACAAGACTACTACGGGATCGTTATCTGCATCATTACTTTGCCGTAGATTAGGACATCCCTCTCCTGCTGTTTTGGATTTTATTTCTAGTTGTGATAAAACTTCTACGGGTTTTGATGATTTTAATAAATGCGACNGCGGTTTTTGATGATTTTAATAAATGCGACATTTGCTATCGTGCAAAACAAACTCGCGAACGATTTTCTTTAAGTGAGAACAATGCTACAGAGTGTTTTTCTATGATTCATGCTGATGTCTGGGGACCTTACCGAACGCCATCTTCTTGTGGTGCTCGTTATTTCCATACATTACTCGACGATTACTCACGCACAACCTGGACGTTTCTTATGCGTTCCAAGTCTGAAGTTCCATCTCTGTTTTGGAATTTTTGTGCAATGACAACTCGGCAATTTGGCAAGCCAGTTCTCATAGTAAGGAGTGACAACGGGACATAATTTATGTGTCTTGGTGAATATTTTCGTGAGCAAGGAATTCTTCATCAAACGTCTTGTGTCGATACTCCGCAACAGAATGGTTGAGTAGAGCGCAAACATCGTCATCTACTGAACGTTGCTCGTGCTTGTCTCTTTCAAGCGAAACTACCAGTGGATTTTTAGGGAGAAAGCATCTTGACCGCTACTCATCTAATTAACCGAACTCCTACACGACTTTTAAACGGTCGAACACCATATGATCTACTCTTCAGAGAGTCACCACAGTATACACTTCTTCGCACCTTTGGGTGCTTATGTTATGCCAATCATCGATCTCGCACTCGCGATAAGTTCAGTACCCGCAGTCGTCGTTGCATCTTTGTCGGTTATCCTCATGGACAAAAGGGTTGGCGCCTCTATGACTTAGAAAAGAAACAGTTCTTTGTTTGTCGGGATGTAATTTTTCAAGAGGAGACATTTCCGTACTCTACTCCTGCATCTCCAATCGTTACACCACCGATTAACGTCTCTTCTGACGAATGGTTGCTTCCCTTGCCATCTTTGCCATCGGTCACCGATTCTGGTCCGGTCACTATCGCTTCTCCGCCTATTCCTCCTCAAACAGAACCGCCTTCTCCTCCTTTTCCGGGTCTTCCAGAACTGCTGGGTCGGGGTCAAAGGGTTAAGAAACCGTCCATCTTGCTTAAAGACTATGTCATCCCTACATTACACACCCTCGCAACTCACGTTTCCTCTCTGCCTTACTCCGATCAGCTCGTATCCTCTTCGGTCTCAGGTACACATCTAAACACTGCTTCTCCTTCTAATATCTCTCTCTCTACAGCTCATAAAGTGTTCCTTGTCGCCGTCTTGGATCGTTATGAGCCTCGAAACTATAAAGAAGCAGTGTCTCATAAGTCGTGGCGCAATGCAATGCAAGCCGAGATTCATGCTTTGGAGCTTAATCATACATGGGACATTACTCGCTTACCCGTGGGAAAGAAAGCTATCGGTTGTAAATGGGTATACAAACTCAAATACAATTCTGATGGTTCCCTTGAACGACATAAAGTCAGGCTCGTGGTACTTGGAAACCGTCAAAAAGAAGGCACCGACTTCAAGGAGACCTTTGCTCCAGTTGCAAAGCTGTCCACAATTTGTTTTGTTCTTCGTGTGGCTGCAGTGAAGAATTGGTTAGTTCATCAAATGGACGTTCATAACGCCTTCTTGCACGGTGATTTAGTTGAGGAAGTCTATATGCGTTTGCCGCCTAGGTTTCATTCCTCTGATTCTTCTCAGGTTTGTCGACTTCGCAAATCTCTTTACAGACTTCGTCAGGCTCCATGTTGTTGGTTTTCTAAATTAAGTGCAGCTCTTCGTCTCTATGGATTTACTCAAAACAAAAAGGATTACTCCTTGTTTTCGTTCATCGGGAACGACACCATACTTCATATTCTAGTCTATGTTGACGACTTCATTATTGTGTGTAATAACGCACCAGCTATGGCTCGTTTCAAAGATCATCTACGGACCTGCTTTCATATGAAAGATCTCGGTCCCCTCAAGTACTTCTTGGGTATTGAAGTTTCTTGAAACAGCCACGGTATGTTCTTATCTCAAAAGAAGTATGCTAACGATATTGTTACTGAAGCGAAGATAAGTGATGCGAAGCCTTCTCCGGTTCCGATCGAATACAATCACAAGATAGCATCCGTGGATAGTCCGCCACTTACTGATCCGGATCAGTATCGTTGTCTTATTGGCAGGTTTATCTATCTCACTAACACTCGGCCTGATCTGACTTACGCCGTGCACATTCTCTCTCAGTTTATGCAAGCTCCGTTGCAAGCTCACATGGCTGCTGCACTTCGCCTGGTACGCTACTTGAAGGGAACACTTACTCATGGTGTGTTTCTTTCCGCTGCATCTCCTCTTACTATTACGGCTTACTGCAACTCTGATTGGGCTGCATGTCCAAAGACTCGGCGATCTTTATCCGCCTATATCGTTTATTTGGGCTCTTCTCCTATATCTTGGAAGACAAAGAAGCAACAAATAGTCTCCAATTCTTCTGCAGAAGCTGAATACCGAGCTATGGCTTATACTCTTCGCGAACTCAAATGGTTGCGGGAACTTCTTCACACTTTTGGCTTATCTCATTCGGCGCCTATGAAGCTATTTTGTGATACTCAGGCAGCTATACATATCGCCTCTAATCCTGTTTTTCATGAAAGAACAAAGCACATTGAAGTGGATTGTCATCAGGTTCGTAATGCTGTACAAGACGGTCTCATTGTTACTTCCCATATCTCTACAACCGATCAACCTGCTGACTTGCTTACTAAGGCTCTTCCTCGTCCAACATTTGAACGTCTACTTGACAAGTTGGATCTTCGAAGCTCCGCATTACCAACTTGAGGGGGTATTAGGATATATTGTTAGGATATTGTTAAATATGGTTATATAAGATTGCCTAAGAGATATTCTTGTTAGATACTACAGCTATTTATATATGCACTTGTATTCTTTATCGACAACACATATCAATATACAAAGTATTTCAAAAGGCATAATTAATGACGATTAAAGCGGATACAAGGGTTATCATCCATCAATGTCATATCAAAACAGAAAAAATTCTCAAGCTTAGAATGAGAAAACATAATTTTTGTGTAGTCTTATACACGATCAACTACAAGAGATTCTCAAAGATCGTGAAAGATATTTCCCCTATATTTTAGGCAACAAAATATGTTGTATCATTTTATTTCATTGTTTTTTTTTCGACAATATAACTTCATTAATAAACCATTGTTTACAAACCCACATTACAGTCCTTTTGAACAAACTCCAAGAGAAACCAAGGACAATAATCATATAAACAGTATTCAGGCGCATAGACTTTAGCTTGACGGGCATGCAAATCAGCACAAGAATTTGTACATCGACGACTATATTGGAATTCTATAAAGTTGAAGTGAGGAGTCCACTGACGGATTTCGTCCAGAATGAACTGGTGTTTGAGATTAGTGTGATGATTCTGAACATCTCGAATCATAGACACATTATCATTCTCAAACTAAACTCGGCGATATCCAAGTGACCATGCGCATTGTATACCCCATAGTAAAGCATTGGCTTCAGCTTCTTCAATGTTTGACCTTCCCTCAAATTTACCTAATCCACAGTGTAAGACTTCACCTCTATCATTTCTAATTATCCGTCCCATTCCTGAAGGACCTTCGCCATTTGAGATACTGACATCAACATTACACTTAACATTGTCGTGTACCGGTGGTTTCCATTTATCTTGCTGAGAGACAGTTGGATTCGCAAGCGAATTTGTAAAGGTAGAATACCATTCCAAAGCATCAGCTTGAGCGCGAGACAGAGTAACTTGATCAGTGATGATTTTATTTTCAAAAACAAGTGTATTTCTTGATTTCCATAATCTCCATAAGACATAGAATGGAAGTATGGCTGAGAGCGAAGTCTCCTCATTCAATTTGTGAAAAAATGAAGTAGCAGTGATTGATTGTGGAACACGTCCGAGATTAATGAGGGGTCGTAACCCATTAATCTCCACACTGCTTGAGAATATGGACATTGGTAGAAAATATGAGTGGCTGTTTCCGGTTCAATACAACAACGAGGGCAGTTCAGGGGAGCAGGGATATGAGGGTGGTTCAAATTAGCACCAGTGGCTAAGGATCTACTACTCATGCGCCAGAGGAAGTGTTACAACTTTGGATGGAGTTTTGACTTCCAAATATGAACAGAGAGCTCCGAGGATACAAGCATGTTCAAATCTTCATTTATCTGAGGAGGGAATAGTGATAAAGACGCGCGATATCCAGATTTGACCGAGTATAGACCATCTCTTGTAAATCTCCAACAAAAGGCGTCAGGAACAGGGCTACGAGGGAGGAAAAATTGGTGTATAAGATGGTGATCAGAGGCATCAACAAATGTATTCATAGTCTGGGAGTTCCACTGCAGAGGGCCAGTTGTACTCAGAAGAGAACTCACACGCAATGATGAGAAGGCAACAAAGTTTAGCTGAGGACTACGAGCAGGTGTACATGGGAGCCAACGATGATTAGATAACAAGGTTGACTCACCATTACCAATACGAATCTGCAAGCCAGCTTTTAATAGATTGGCTCCAAACATAAGTGATTTCCATCCATATGAAGATGTAGCCGGAACATTTGCATCTAGCATAGAACAATGGCAGAAATATATGTGTTTAAGGACCTGGAATAAGAGGCTTTGAGGGCGCAATTGGATTTTCCAGACTTGACCTGCTAGTAACGCTTGATTAAACCTATGCAAATCTCTAAATCTGAGGCCACTACTCCTTTTGGATTGGGACAATCTCTTCCAAGAGAACCAAGAGAACTTACGATGATGAGTAGTAGTTCCCTACCAAAACTGAGACAGCATTGCGTTGATGTCATTGCAAATTTTTAGGGGTAACTGAAAACAGTTCATAGAATATATTGGCATAGATAAGGCTATGATCTTAATAAGAGTCTCTTTGTCGGCTGTAGATAAAAAACGAGATTGCCAACTATATATCTTTCGATGGACTTTGGTGGAGATATATTCAAACATCTCTTTCTTCTTCCGAGAAAATTGTTCAGGTAAACCCAAGTATTTATCACCACCGCCGATGGTTGATATACCCAGCTGTAGTTGGATGTGTTGTTGAGTATGCTGAAACACATTAGAGCCAAACATAATAGTCGATTTGTTTAGATTGATGAACTGGCCTGAGACTTCCTCATAAGTTCGGAAGATATGGAGGAGAGAAGAGCAGTTCTATAAATCAGCTTTGATGAAAACAGGGAATCATCAGCAAACAGAAGATGAGAGATTGGCGGTTCGCCATGACTGATACGTAGACATTGGATACTGCGAGATTGTTGTGCATTGGTAACCAATGAACTAAGCACATCGCTAGCACGGATGAATAGGTACGGGGAAAGCGGATCACCTTGACGCAAACCACGCTCAGGTGAAAAGTGATTGTAGGGACTTCCATTTATACTGACGGAGTATGAAGCCGATTGGATGCACTGCATAATCCACTTAATCCATTGAGGATGAAATGCCTTTTTTCCATGACCGATCTAAGAAAATCTCATTCAAGTCTATCATAAGCCTTGCTCACATCTGTTTTAACAGCCATGAACTCATTTGCACACTTCTTTTGAGATTTGAGAGCGTGAAAAGCTTAATGTGCCAAAAATACGTTATTTGTAATAGAGCGACCTGGTGTATAGGCTGCTTGGTTCACAGAGATGATTACAAACATGAGTGGTTTTAGTCGACCAACCAATACTTTAGAGATGATCTTGTATAACACGTTACACAGACTTATGGGACGAAGTCCTGCATTGTTAATGGACAATCAATTTTGGGTATAAGGCAAATGTTGGTATGATTCGAATCATGAGGTAAAGTGTCTGACTGAAAGAACTCTCTAACATCGTGTATTAGAGAGTGTTTGATGATGTCCCAATATCTCTGATAAAACAAAGCAGTGAATCCATCCGGACCCGGCGCTTTGGAAGCTCCAATAGTACAAACTGCAGTGTAGATTTCTTCCTCTGTCACCATCTTGATTAATTGATGATTCATGTCTTCAGTGACTACTGGCTTGATTAAATTCAAAACAGCATCATTACGGGAAGGTCTTGTGGATTGAAATAGGTCCAAAAAATAGCGTTTTGCCTCTGCAGAGATGGCTAGATTGCCTTGAATTGGGTGACCTGAGGGTGAATGCAATAGACTGATAGAGTTGCGGGCACGTCTGTTTTTGGTACTTGCATGAAAGAAACGAGTATTTCTATCTCCGCAACGTAACCAAGAGTTTCGTGATTTCTGTTTCCAAAATTCTTCATTGCGCCGATATTCTTGAGCAAGCTGGATTCGCAATGATCTGATTTCAGCAGTAGGTACACTTATATCAGCTAAACTAGAATCGATTCACAGACGAAGATTGTTGATATTTACAGAAGCATTGAGATTATGATAACGCTTCCAGACTAATATATCCTTGCGACATTGTATTAATTTAGCACTAAAATCAGAGACATGTGAACTTGAATCCCAACTTTGATTGATGACTGAACTAAAATCTGGATTCTCACATAGTCGTGAATCAAAACTAAACCCTTTGCGTCCAGTTTGGATGGATGAAGAGACCGAAATACTAGCAGGCATGTGATCAGACTCCACCATGTCCAAAAACTTTGTTTGAGCCGCAGGATAGAGAACACGCCATTCTTTATTGGCCATAGCCCGGTCCAGATAACATTCAACCGTGTATGAGCTACGGCAGCCTGCCCAAGTCATATTGTTACCTTTGAAAGGCAAGTCTGCCAAACCGCATACAAATACCATTTGAAGAAAGTCAGAAAGGGATGCAACGCTCAAAGGATTTCGTTAAAATCTCCACAAAGGAGCCAAGGACCAGCGCGATTTGCATTAATTCTTTGTAATTTTTCCCAAAGAATTGAATGTTCATCTCGGACAGGATGTCCATAAACAAAAGAAACATAGTAAGCAAACCCATCTTTATTTATGTGACAATCGATGAGTCTTGCAGAAAGTTCAAAAAATACAATAGAAACAGTAGAATCCCACATTACTGCTAACCCCCCCCCCCCNTAGTATTATCAAACCCCAATTGAACAGCAACATCACAGACTAAGTTATCACAGTTCTTAGTCTCAATAAAAAAGAAAATAGCCGAAGAAAAAAGCCGATTAATCTCCTTTAGGCGTCGAACTGTCGGAGTTCCTTTCAATCCCCGACAGTTCCAAAAGGCTATTCTCATGGTGGTTGTGGTGGATTATGACCCACCGCACCATCACCTTTCTACTCCGGAGTCTTAGTCTCCACTGGGAATCTGGTTGCTGAGGGAAAGAAATACCAGACTTTACTGTCTACGGCTTCGGACCTTTGGCGTTTGATGAAACAGGTATGTTGGTTGTAATCCTCATCATTAATCACATTCTTGTATTCACTTAACATGACTTCAGGTTGTAGAGTTGAAGGAGAAGTAGTGTCAGCCTTTCGCTTCTTACTTGGACCATCTGCTTGTTCTTGCTTCTTGGTAGCAGCATCAAGATGTGGCCTAACAGGGGCGTGATCAGGTTCTTGAGCAGATTGATCACCTGGGCCATCAGCATCATTGTCATCATCTCTATCATCATCATCATGGGGTGAGACAAAGGGTGAGTTGTGTCCTACAGTACAAACTGAAACATCATGGCTTAATAGCCTACAAGAGAAACAAAAGTTTCGTAACCTTTCATATTGCAACTTGAGTGTAACCACTATGTCTCCAAATTGAAATTGTCTCTGAAACCGCAGGGGGCTTGTGACTGGCCAGAGTAAGCAGACACGAACATAGTTTACGAGATGGCGTCCTTCACGTGCAAAATCAGAGTCAATAAGTATGTCCAGCTTCGTGCCAATTTCCGTTACCATGTCGTCAGTGATGTATTGCACCGGGATGCCTCGAACTTGGACCCAAAAGGGAATGAATTGCAAGTCAACTTCAATCATGTTGGGAGTCCAGCGTTGGATGATTACCATCCATTCATTAAAAGACCATGGACCCCGATGCATCACAGACATCATAGATTCTTCTGAAGGGAATATAAACTGGATGGTTTTGTCTTCTAGGATGCGGCCAGTGACGGAGTCGCTAACTCCCCAAAGCCGGGGCAAAGCCGAGAGCATTGCTCTTATGTTCTGTTTTGCAGGATTCACTGGCTTAGCCACCAAACTGAATTGGTTGGATGCTGATGCGGCTTGACATAGATCAAGCGGAAGTGCAATGATGGCATCGTCCAGGCCTAGAGTGATGTCCTGGAGTCGAGTATGGATGCGGTCGGACATGAGTAGAAGAAACAGGGGAAATGTCAAATGACTGAAATTGGAGAAAGAAAAGGACATTCTGATGGAGTAGAGGGTATATATATCCACAAAGAAGCAGTTATCGTGGCAGTTGCATAGATAACTGTCAAGGAAACCGCCGCATATAAACGGATGACACTCAGAATTAACCGCCGACAGTTGGTCGGAGAGAAATCTGAGAAACTGTAAAATTGCCTGAAAAATGGCACCTTTAGGGCAAGAGTCATCTCTTTTTTATTTATTTTTTATTTTTTTTAACAAACGGTGTTTACAAGATTGAACCTCAAAATAGAGGAAACAAATTACAAAGACTGAATCAGAACCCAAGTAAACATGTCTGACTAAGATTTCGATCTGATTGAACATGATTGAAAATATAAAAACAAAGCAAGAAGAAGAGCTTAAAGAGAAACAATGGTCTGCTCCGAATCATGTCGAAGTTGATTGACAATCCATTGAAAAGCCAATTATTAAAACTTCTTAAAGTCTTGAGAACTATGCCAAAAGGAGTTCCCACAAATGGAATGCAATCCTCAGATGGCTAAAGTGACGATGGCAATCTCTGGAGAAGAAGATTCTAGCTTTGATTTGCAAAAGAGAGTCCCGGAAATCGTTGAACCGACGGACAATCTATAGATGGTGAGCGCGGTACAATCAAGATGGACAAAAGAAGGCCTAAAACTGATACCATGGAATCAAACACTTAGGGGAAAAACCCAGCCAAAATCTCCATCTAACACTATGTAAGTGAAGAGGAGAAAACAGACCTAATAGAGAAATCAACTACCTAAACCTAGATGATAGAGCTAAACCACACAGCCTTAGCAAAAAACCAACTTCACCATCAAAACCACAGGACCTTGCTCAAGCGCAAAAGGAGAGGTAATAACTAAGCTTCACGACCGAGGAAGACAGATCCAGACCACTGGGACTCTCCAGCCGAAATAGCATTGAAGAGCACCTGAGAAGATGAAGAGACTTCACCGGCAAAGACAAAAGGCCGCTCAAGGCGAGAGGTTGACTTCAGTGATAGAGAAGAGAAATGGCTGAGAACAAATCGGAAGCTAGAAAGCTCCGGTGATTCGCGCTCGGTCAGACTCTCACCCGCGACTGACCTGAATCGATCAACCAACCACCGCTTAACCGCCAGATTTGTAGAGGAAAACCCTAGAAGGGGAACAGAAAGGAAATTCTACTCAAAACTAAAACGATAAAAAGGGAGAGGAGGGGACAGGTGTCGATCTGCGCGGAGCAGTCGACCACCAGTCCCGGACGATGGTAACGACAAAAGAGAAACTAGAGCGGCGGCGACTGAGCTTTTAGAGAGAATATAAAGATTATGTGCTTTAATTTTTTTATATTTTTGTTTCATTGTTTTGATTTTTTTTTAATTAAAAAAGGAAAACCAAAAAAGTTGGTTGGACCGACCGAAGGCCGAACCAAAAAATTCCATCCATTATCGGTAGAGGTATATTGGTCTACAAAAATTTGCAATTTCCCTTAAAATCACCCAATTACAAAACCCGACTCCATTTTGTACCTGTTTTCCCAATTTTCTCCTATAAAAAAGTGTACACAAAAATTACTTTACATAGTGGCTGTAGGATGGGGGCCTTCGGCCCAAGCCCAATAAGACCAAGCCCGTGCAGAAAAGCCCACAGCGCAAATCCCGACGACGCTAGGAGCAGGTAAATGCGCCCTTGAACAGTTGCCTAGCCTCGTCTATGTCTGACATATAGTGACCTACAGATCGACCAGCCGCGGGAACAGTATAGTTGGTCAACTACTTCGCACAAATAAATGATGACGAGACGAGTATAAATAGATGGTGAATCTATAGTAAAAGGAGGTTGGCATTTATTGAGAGGAAGAGATATAGAGAGAAGTTAGAGAGATAAATCTACGACCTGACCTTAAGCGTAGCCTTATAGACGACCTGACCTTAAGCGTAGCCTTATAGACGACCTGAGCTTTTGTCATATTTCCAAGCGCGTCGAACTTATCGACGCACATCTCATTCTTGTATTTGTAATTCGCTCTATCAAATAAGAACCTAAATCATAGGTCGACGACCTTAGATTCAACAATTGGCGACTCCGCTGGGGACATTCGGATAAAATAGCTTGCTATCTTGCAAATATTTGTTTGGAAACTAAATTCTT
>OVAV01001730.1:0-12632 GCA_900406375.1 Iberis amara
AGCAAAAACATTTACCTTTTCCTCATTTGAATAAAATCAGTTAAAAATTGTTTGATCTTCTTCACATTGATACATGGGGACCTTTTTCTGTTCCTACTCTTGAAGGTTTTAAATATTTTCTAACAATCGTTGATGATCATAGTAGGGCTGTTTGGGTTTATTTGATGAAACAAAAGTCTGATGTATTGCAAGTTTTTCCTGATTTTTTAAAAATGATAGAAAAACAGTTTTCAACTAGTGTTAAAGTTGTTAGATCCGACAATGCTCCAGAACTTTCATTTGTAAATCTTTACAAAGACAAGGGTATTATTTCTTATCATTCTTGCCCTGAAACACCTGAACAAAATTCAATAGTTGAAAGAAAACACCAACACATACTAAATGTTGCCCGAGCCTTAATGTTTCAGTCCAACATTCCCTTACCTTATTGGGGAGACTGCATACTTACTGCAGTTTTCTTAATCAACCATTTACCTTCTCCTCTCTTAAACAACATTTCCCCATATCAACTTTTGACTTCTAAAACACCATTTTATCACCTTTTGAAATCCTTTGGTTGCCTCTGTTATCAAAGCACATCAACTAAATCAAGAACCAAGTTTGATCCTAGATCCAAAGCTTGTGTTTTTCTTGGATATCCAGCAGGATATAAAGGTTATAAACTTTTGGATCTTGAAACCAATAACATTTCTATTTCCAGACATGTTGTCTTTCATGAATCCATTTTTCCTTTTGTTGATTCTAAACTCACAGATTCAACAAAAGACTTTTTCACATACTTACCAAATTCTCATTCCATTTCTAATGATTCAGCTTCTGTTGATTCATTATCTGGTGTCTCAGTTCCTGCTGATTCATCCCTTACTTCTCACAGGGTTCGTAAAAGACCTGTTCATTTAGATGACTACATTTGTCAATCTTTATCTTCCCTCTATCCAATTTCAGCTTTTCTTTCTTATGATAAACTCTCTAATTCCCATAAAGCTTTCAATAATTCTCTTTTTCTTCATTCTGAACCTCGAAATTTCTCTGAGGCAAAGAAGTCTATAGAGTGGTGTAATGCTGTGGAAGAGGAGTTTGTGTCTTAAGAAAACTTGGAGACATGGGAAGTGTGTTCTTTACCTGTTGGGAAAAAGACTGTAGGTTGCAAATGGGTATTCAAATTGAAATTGAATGCAGATGGTTCAATTGAAAGGTATAAGGCTAGGTTAGTAGCAAAAGGCTACACTCAACAAGAAGGTGTTGACTTTGTAGATACCTTTTCCCCTGTAGCAAAACTAGCTACTGTCAAAATGTTACTAGCCTTAGCACCTAAGAAGAAATGGTTTCTGCGCCAACTGGACATTTCTAATGCATTCCTAAATGGTGATTTGACAGAAGAGATTTATATGTCCTTACCACCAGGATATGCTACAAGAAAGGGGGACTCATTACCTCCTAATGCTGCATTACGTCTAAAGAAATCCTTTTATGGCCTAAAGCAAGCCTCTCGGCAATGGTTCCTTAAGTTCTCAACAACTTTGGTATCTCTTGGTTTTGCAATGATTAATGGTGATCATACTTTGTTCTTCTCTGATACTGCTGCAGGTTTTATCATCCTACTTGTGTACGTTGATGACATTTTAATAGCCAGCAGTAATGAACAAGTGATAGTTACCTTTGTTGGCAAGCTCAAGAATCATTTCAAGCTAAGAGATTTAGGCCAGCCAAAGTATTTCCTTGGCCTAGAGATAGCAAGATCTTCATCTGGTATCACTGTATGTCAGCACAAATATATCTTAGAAATATTATCTGATGCAGGCTTGTTAGGTTGCAAGCCTTCCTCTGTTCCTATGGATCCAAGTACCAAGCTTTGTGCCACTACAGGGGAACTTTTAGATGATGCAGAGCCTTATAGAAGATTAGTGGGCAGACTGATGTACCTCACAATAACTAGACCAGATATTTCATTCTCTGTAAATAAACTCTGTCAGTATACTTCAGCTCTAACACAAGCTCATCTACAGGCTGCTCATAAAGTTTTGCATTATCTTAAAGGAACAATTGGCCAGGGACTCTTTTATTCATCTGATCCAGACTTGCTGGTCAAAGGTTTTTGTGATTCTGATTGGGCTCAATGTATGGATACACGAAGATCAGTGACTGGGTTTTGTTTGTTCATTGGTGATTCTCTTATTTCATGGAGAACGAAGAAACAACAAGTTGTATCATTGTCTTCTGCAGAGGCTGAATACAGGTCCCTGTCTGATGCAGCAAAGGAACTGATCTGGTTGTCTCGCATGTTGACAGATATTGGTGCATCTTCTTCATCAATTCCAGTATTATATTGTGATAGCACAGCTGCACTGCATATTGCTAAGAATTCAGTCTTCCACGAAAGGACCAAACACATAGAAGCTCAATGTCATTCTGTCCGGGAGAAGTTGGTGGCTGGATTGCTTAAGACTTTACACGTTTCATCAGAGAATCAGCTTGCAGATTGCTTAACTAAGCCTTTGTATCCTACTCTATTCAACAAACTTATATCCAAGATGGGTTCCATCAATATTTTAACACCATCTTGAGGGGGACTAATAGTATAGTTACATGATTAGTTAAGTTTGTTATGGAAGTTAATAGAGCAGTTAAGAAGTAGTTAAGGCTATCTTGTATATAAACACTTGTTAATCACTTTATTCATTAATGAGAATGTATCTTACAAACACTATTAGTAGCCTACAAACTACTATCAGTCCATATATTTTCTCATCGCAAAAGCAATAACAATGCATGATTCATTTATATTGACTATTAGACAAATGTAAGCGTTAGAAATCTATAGTTAAATGAGTTATTCTATTGCAAATTTTTATTAGAGGGAAAAGTATTAGAAATTTTTATGTAATCAATTTGCTGTGCTCGCTCTTCTTCTTTGACGAACTATACTTAAAATTCAGAAATTCAATAGGAAACAAAATACCCTCATACGAGCTTTTCAAATAAGTTTTTGGTATTCTAGTGCGTGGGATTCTCTGCTTTTTGTACAGTTTAAAATCATCATGATTCATAAGTAATCTCGGGCTCTAAGGGGCTCGTGTCATTTCTCCTCTGATGGTGGCAGAAGAAGAGTCAATCTTGCTTTGTACCTGGCGATTTTCTTTGACCGTGCTTCTCTCAATCGAGCACGGACCTTCTTAGCTCGACCAACATGTCTTTTCAAAAGATCAGAATTTGACAAATGTTTCACAGATTCCTCGTCCTGAGTTGAACCAAATTATTAATCAAAACTTTCATCAATAGCAGTTTAGAAAGAAATCAGAGAAACATAAACCTCTTCCTCTTCTTTGCAATTAAGCTCTTCAACTGAATTTGTCTCCATCATATCCACAGGTAAAGGCTTTGGAATATATGTAATCGTATCACTTGGCTGAGGCTGTAAACAAAATTCATTAATCTTCCAAAAGCTACATGATACTATAAACTCCAAAGCGGACCTGAATATCCTCATGAGCACCATTTCTTAACCACGATCGACAAAGTGAATACAGAGATGCACCTTCTGTTATTCTAACCTGGAAAAACAATAACAAAAAGAGTTTCTAATGATAATGATAAGCCAACAGATGATGGAAAAACTTTACCTTTCTTTTTCTAACAATGAATAGCGCCTCATTCCCGCTTCTAATCAACATCAACAACAACAAAAAGAAACATGTTGAAATGTTTATAGCAGATTCTGATAAACTAGGCATAGATAATACGGTACATACCTTGCATTTTTATGCCCACTGTTGTCTAGAATTGAAGTATGAGAAAGAGCAACCTAATCATCAAAAAGTCAAGAATTTACAAAATGTAAGCTCACACACACAACAAGTGTTAATTAGAGACTTCCTTCTGAATTGAAAACACAGGAACAACAATCACTAGGGTTTTTTTATATTTATTTTAACAAATCAAACCAAGTTTAGGAACTCACCATTAAGGAATTAACAAAAAAGAATCAAACTTTTTCGTTTACTAACGATTAGAGAAGAAAATTAACTAACTTGAGGTTGTAAGAAGTGAGAAACTGCCTTCATGAGACCCGACCCGAGTTGAGGAGATGGTTGAATCATCGGATCCAGATTCGACCCTAATTGCTCATGACGAGGATATCTATACTTGTATGTATACAGTGGCCGAGAAGGATACCAACCTTGTCTCTCCGCTGGATAAACAACAGGATAGAAATTCTGACTAAACCCTTGACCCGAAGAACCAAACCGGTGAAGAAAACAAGGGTCTTGGTGAGGCCGACGAGGATGACGGTGAAGCGGAGCTATTGCTCTGTAAGGCGAAGCTGGTGGCGGTTGAGACGACGGCGTTTTAACTGTGTTAGATTGTGTCATCGGAGTTTGGGAAGCAGCGGCGACATGACGCGATATCGCTACAGAGACGGAGGGACTGGGATCGGGAGTGGAGGACATTGAGGAGGATGATGGGTTTTGCTTTTCACGATTCAAAATTTGATAGCTTTGAAATGTGAATTGGTTCGACTTCTGTTTCCGATTCAAAAATAATTGTTTTTTTTTTTTTTTTAAGTTTTGGGTATAGGACTATATCATATATCTAGTATTTTTTATATAAGTGATAAATTTTCGTTGACTAAGCCATCCAAGTATCGTAACTAAGTTGACTAAAATAATAAATTAAAGAATTTTATTCATTATGTTAGTCAATTTAATGATAATATTTTATTATCAAGTCAATGAAAGTTTATGATTTTTATCAATGGTGCGTTTGGCTAGTGGCTTAATTTCAAAAGTTGAATCCATAAGATCTTTAATTTATTTATGGTGAGAAGAATATTTTACGTTATATCACCATGTATTAGCAAAAGTTGGTCTCGTGCCTAAGGGGAGAAAGAAGTTCCGAACTCCTCTTAATACACAAAAAATTGTAACTTTTTCAACTATTTCTAAAACTTCAATATTTTTTGTTGGTGTTTGTCCATTTCAGATCCATGAATTCAAGATGAAAGCTCTAGTTCATTAAAGTTCAAAAAGAGCCAACCGAGGTAAAAAGATGAAGTCGAGCAACTCGGGAGCAATGTTGATTACGAGTAGAAGAGACTAGCGAGCTAGTCAAGAGAAAACACTTCGCCTATGCAAGTCGACGTGGTGCGGACCGAACTCTAAAATACTATATATTCTTAATTTGTTCCAAATGTATTACAAAAGTGATTTTTTTTCAAAATACCACAAATTTGAAAACTGGTTTAAAATTTCAAATTTAAATTATAAACTCCAAAACTAAACTCTTGACTCTAAGTAGTGATCCAAACCCAAAATTTTTAAATCTAAACCATTAAAATTTAATTTTTTTATGTTTCTGGTATTTTTGGAAGAAAAACAATTTAGGGTGTTCTTAGAATCACTAAAAGTGTGATATTTTTAGAAAATAAAGTTACTTTAGTTGTATCTCATGAATGTCTCAAATTTAAATTCAAAACCTTTAAAAGTAAACCATAATTCCTTAAAAATTAAAATGTCTCATCCAAATCCAAATATTTAAATTATAAATTTTTATATAAAAATTTTTTTATGGTATTTTTGAAAAAAAATATTTTGATTGTATTTTTTTAATGTATATATTTAACTGTAATTTGATAATAAGTCGAGATCTTGGACACACCTCAGAAATGCATTATACATTCCGCAACAAAAAAAAAAAAACAGATATGTGAAGTTTCACAATCTACAGAGAGAGTTCATATATTTAGCAGTATAAAAACAGAGGATGGTAGATCATCTACAAAATGATTGAGACTATATAATAGCAATTGAAGAAGCTGTTGTTGTAATTGATATAGAAAAAGCCAATGAGCATTTGAGAACTGTGCATTTAGAAGCCAGCCCATCCAGCAGGTTGAGTTGCTTTCTGCTTATCTCTCATCTTTGAATTCTCAAATCTCTGTGAAGAAGTGTTTCCTGAACTTACTGTTGCAGAAGCTGAAGATGGTGCAGCAGCAACTCTAAATGACTCTGTCTCAAATCCCCATGGCTCAAATCCTTGGCTTGTTGGAGCAGGAACTGAAGAAGCCGGTTTACTTCTGGTTCTCACAGACTGATTGTTGTTACCCTTTGGTGCAGATTCCAACACGGATTTCGATTCATCACTAAAAGGTTGCCATGAATTTGGATCCGAGCTTCCAGATGACCAGTCAGATCTGTCTTGCTGAAGATCCCTCACTGTTCCTTCAATCTTATCTCTCTGCTTTAACATGACAAAATAGAATCATAAGATTTATGAATCTAACTTTAAGACTAGCAAGCACCAAGAACATACCGATGGAGTTGATGACACGGAACGCATCCCTGGAGAGGTATGATCTCTGTTTGGTGATGATGATGCAGTTTTAGAGGCAAGTGTTTGCTTGAGATCCTGCAACTCTTGCCTCTGAGACTTACAAATAGCAGAAAGCTTTTCAAACTTAGCTGTAATCTCAGCCTTCTCTTCTTTTAACCTCTCTATCTCAGCTTCCAAAGCCTCTTCCTTTGCAGATTTATTACCATTATCAAGCTTCATTGTATCAAAGTCAGCAACAAATGAGTTAAAAGCATCATCTTCCGACACTCTTGTCCTGTTATTGGTTGCTGCATCAGGAAGAGTATCTTTATTTCTTTGTGTACCGCGAGCCTCTCCTCTCACAGGACTAGGCTTTTTCGAATGATGAACTCTTTCGGATTTAGATGTGTTACTGTTTAATTCATCGAGTTTGTTGTCTTCGGATAAAACCGAGGTTTTAGCGTGTTGACTTGCCCAAAATGCACCAAGTGGTTCTTTACTAGCTGATTCTCCAGAAGATGGTGGTGGTGGCGGAGGACTTCTACGAGGTCCTACAGAAGATTTATTTGCTGACTTTGATGAACCTGTCAAAATTCTCAAGGATCAAAACAAATCACAATTTTTAGAAGAAGCTATTTTCGACACTATACCATCGTGGACTCCAGTAGATTGCAATTCAGGTGGTCGATCTGGTAATGACTTTTGTAAATTAGCAGGAAGTTGCTCGTTGACACGAAACCAAATCTGTAGATGGAAATGTTGTTAAGAGTTTCATCAAGTGATAGTAAGAGCATTAATGAGTTAAAAAATGTGTACTTGACTAATATCTGGACGGTCCTCAGGTGAAGCTTGAAGCATTTCTTTGATGAGATCTGTTATAAATGAGCTGTAACTAGGCGATTCTGGAATACGATAATTCCCATTTAAAATCTGTAGCTTTGATTCTCCATCAAATGCATTCTTGAAATAGCATATCCGAAATAAAAGACATCCAAGAGCCCATATATCAACCTTCTCGGATATAATCTCCCTTCGAAAGAGATCCCACATCTATTGCCATAAAGACACAAATCAAATTTTTAACCACTTTAAAAATACTCTTATGATCTGCATAGTAGTCAAACCTCAGGAGCTCTATATGTTGGTGTTGTGTATTTCCTAATATTGTCTTCTTCAATTCCCATCTCTTCTGCTCTTTCGAATATCTTGTGATTCGTGGAAACGCTACCAAAATCACATAGTTTCCACTGTCCATCTGAACTGAGTAGAAGATTCTCAGCTTTCAAGTCTCTGAGACAATTTAAGCAACATCAGTATTCAATTGATGGAAAAAAAAGAAGAAATTTAATAAACCGAAGTGTATACCTGTGAGCAATGCGTGGAGATTGACAATGCATTGCAAAAACAGCATTACACACATCTCTGAAAATCGCGAGAGCTTGTTTCTCTTCAAAGTAACCAGCACCTCTATTCTCAAGCACTTCCACAAGAGACTTACCACAAAACTCCATAGCCAAAAGAGCTTCTTTTTTATTCCTCCCCATATCCAAGAGAGCATGTGCGTGAAGCGTAACAACATTCGGATGTCCCTTGAGAGATTTCAGAACCGAGATCTCTTTCATTACAAGTTCAAGCGACTCTTCGTCATGGCACATGATGTGCTTTAAAGCATATTGCTTTGAGGCATGATTTGTATCTTGAGCTAAGTAAACACTGGAGAAACCTCCTTCCGCAATGACACTTCTTACATGAACTTTTAGATTTCCTATATCCAAGTATCGACCTTCAAGACCAGCAGGTTCTTTTTGAGTAAACGGTTTGAACTTCCACATGTTTTGAATCAGTGGAAATAGTATGAATGCTGCATCAAGGTGAAGTTTTGTTACAAAAATCGATATTCAAGCTATTGTAGTCTTGAATCGAAGTAGATCCTATAAGGAATCTAGCGAGTAAGATCCGATATGATATCAAGTACAAGACTTTATCATCAACCAAACAAATTATTGTTAAATCTACAATGAATCTAACTCAAACCCACTTCTACACTGTACCTCTAATCAGATTCTCCACATAACACTAAGGAGTTCAACGATTAATAGCTCCGATGAAAATAATCTTAAAATTCCTGGATAGTCGAGATCTTAACCCTCAAAGCTAGGGATTTCCGAGAGAAATAGAAAATCGGGAGATCGATCCAATTCGAACAAAAAAAAAAAAGTACCTTGGTAAAAACCCAAATGTAATCGAAGCCAATTGAAATCAAAAATCACAGTAGCTGCATCAAGATCTGCGTTGGTTTTTGCGTAAAAATGAGACAACTTTAGAAAGGTGATTTGGAGAGAGAGATGAAGAAGAAAGCGGCAAAACCGGGAATAAAAGGAAGGAAAAAGTGAGATAACAACAATTTTGGTTTTGTATAAAGAAGACCTGAACCTCAACGTGGACGTGGCCTTCCATTTTCATTTGATTTGATTATTTTATGTTATTCTATTCTACGCAGTACGCACCACCTAGTTTATGTATATGCTTGAATTCGTGTATAATTAGTATTTTCTTAAAACTTTTTTTTTTGTCTAACTTATTTGTATTAAATCATAGAACATTAAAGCCATCATAGGATAAAAATCATCCCACTTGGAAAAATACAAATTCATATTGGATATATGACCTCATATTGGGATAAACTAACACATAAACTAAACTATATCTATTGACAAAAAAAAACTAAACTATATCTAACTATTTCCACATGAGAACTTAATCTAGGTTCTACACTGAACCTAGAGATAAAATCCCTAATCCCAATTTTTCGGTATACAACCATTACGAGATATCTACGCAGAAAGTTGTGTTTGATAGAGCTTTTGCTTAGATCTAAAACAACTAAATTGACTATTATTGGGATATAATTACAAAAACTACACAAATTAAGTCCATAATAAAAGCAAAATAATTCATCCCAGAAACAAGGTCAGAGCCCAAAAGCCCAATGACCAAATGATATTACTCAGTTTTAATGCATTTTAGTGGACATTTATGTCTGCTATTATGCATTATCCGAACGTTTTCCTTGCAAGTTTTGGTACATTTTCAGGTTTTCAGGTGTTCGGGTCGATTTGGACTTAAAGCATAGATTTTCTGCATATTTAGATGGAATTTGGCTAAGTAAAAGAATGAAAGATCAGACTGGTCTTGGATTGATCGAAATGAGGAATTGAAGCCACGAAGAGCTTGGATCGATCAGTCCAGCCTTGGACCGATCGGTCCAAACATCCAAAGAGAAACAGAAGTTATGGACCGATCGGTCCACTTTCAGATCGATCGGTCCACATTGCCCAGAGAAGAATGGATCGATCGGTCCATGTCTGGATCGATTGGTCTATCACACTGCGAGAATTTTAGAAGAATTCCCATATTTGCAAGAAGAGTCCTCGAGCTTATCAATTTTTCCTATATTTATTTTATTTTCCTTTCTACTATAAAAACCTTGTGGCTTAGGTTTTATTCTTTAAGCTTTATTCTATTTAGAGATTTTTACTGAGGGAAAGGAGATTCTGAAACTCTGTATTTGGAAGAAGTTTCATTTGAACCCTCGTTTAACATCTATTAGTGTTTTATGATTATGTGTTCTTCAAAGATATTGATTTGTGTTAGCTTGTCAATGTCTGAGTAGTTCACTAGTTAGGTTTTAGGGTTTCCCAGGAAAATCAAGTTTGATTGTTAGGTTCTTAGTCTAGACTTGTTATTAATGCATGAATTAGATTGGCCATCTAGTTTATTGATATTAGACTGATAAACGCAAAGAGATTTAGTTTAGAAGTCGGATCTAGTCTAGATGAATAAGTGTTCTTGCTTGCGAGAGTATTGTCTTGAATGCTTATGAACAATTGAATCTGAACATTAATGCATGGTTGAATTATTTAGATACGGCGAGAGTTTGTTTTTGATAATTCGAACATAGGGTTTAATACTCCGAGAGGAGATTATTCTATTGTTGTCTTTCATGTTGAGAACTATTTTCGAAGAAAATCCTGCATGATAATCTAACTTTTAAACCTGACTACCTGTGGATTTCCTAATACCTGACGTTTTTATTAAATCGTTTACAACTGTTATTTTAATTACTGCTTGATTCCATTACAACCAATCTTTTTATTCTGTCTTAGCTTGATTTGAGATAAAACTGAACGTTGTGTTGTCTGGTCTCTGTGGGATTCGACCCTATCTATACTACTGTGATCTGTTCTCTGCAGTGTAGTTTAGGAATTAAATTCTAGACCTATCACCAACTACTGAAACTAAAATGGGCCTGGGCCACCAGTTTTCTGGAAATGGGCCTACCACAAACCCAAGAATCAATCAGTGGCTGGGAATAGTGGCTGGAGGAATTGCCGGAGGAGACTACCAGCCAAATCACACCACCAATAACTCCATGGTTGACCGAAACTCCATAAACCCTAGACCATGACTCAGCTAGAAGAAGTGCAGCCACCCATGCTGTCTAGATAGGTCCCGATAGCAAGGCAAAAGCACCGAATTTCAAAGCAGTCATACCAGACACAAAATCGAACCCCAACCGCCAACCAACTGCAAGAGACACCAAGGCTTCAACCACTTACACACCAAGGCCAAGAGTCTAGGACCACCAATTTCCATCGCAACAGAACCAAAACCACTCAAGGAGATCCAATATAAAGAAAAAGCCCATACAAATCGTCTATTTGAAGCACATGTCTCCAAAATACTTTTGTCGATGAAAAATCCAGATCCAACCGGAATGATTTGTTGTTGGCAGTGACTAGTGATGAGATTTTCTGGTGGAGGAGACATGCAGACCAAGGAGAGGACTTCCATGACTATGGGTGCGACAGTGAAGAAAGAGGCGCCGGTGAACCAAAGCATACAGTAGAATAAAAAAAGAGGGGATATAAGCTGGAAAAAAAATAGGCTCAGTGCCGGGAAAACTAATCTAAAAAGCGCATACATAGGAATATAAAGAGGGGAGAGATTTTTGTGAGAGAGAGATGAAGTTTCCTAGTACTACCTTCGTTCCTAAAAGGATGATGTTTTAGAATTTAGTTTTGTTTCTAAAAGGATGATGTTTTAAGTGAAAACACTTTAAAAGTAAGGCATAAAGTAAAAAAAAAGTTGCTTCCTTAATCTACGTATAAACTCCAAAACATCCTCCTTTCAGGAACGGAGGGAGTATTTTCTTAAACTTATATCAGCATTATGAGATATATTTAACTGATTTTCTGTTGCAAAATAATGAGATGATGCGCTTGCTAGTCTACTATATAAAAGTTGAAAATAATCTTCAGAGCGTGACATATGTCCAAAAAAAAACTAAAACGCCATCAAATAAAATATTTCCACGTGTCCCACCTTTTTTTCAATATGACATCGTCGGCTTCTCTCCTCGATTTTCTCTCAATCTCATCGGTTTGTTTTCTTCGTTCATCGAAGATATGTAAATCTCTAGAATTTAACTTTGTAGAAAGGAAAAGATTAAGCGTCACATATCTAAGTTTTTCGTTTCCTCTCCTCTAAAAAACCTAATTCCTTACTAATCCCCGCCACCAAAATCCATCGTTCTTAAATTTTTGAAACTCAAGTGGCTTCCACAGTTGAAACAGTTTTCTTCACTCTGTTTCTCTTCTTCAATCGCATGTATACAAGCCCATATAAGAATCAATCGATTTACATCAGATTAAATCTGGCAGAAAAGGGTAAAACATATTTACTGAGCAATGGCGTCATCGAAGAAACCGAACGAACGAGGAGAAGAAGAAGCCGAAGAGCAATGGAGTCATTAAAACCGGTGATCGTACTATATGGATTTCCGGTTCTAAAACAAAGAAGAGTTTGAATAAGGAGCCAGAGGTTCACGAGATCTTAGAATCTTCGAGCAACGACTCTGTGGAAGAAGCGAGACATGATGAGCTGAGGAAAAGTAACGGCACCTTCGTCGCCACCTCGATCAAGGGAAGTATCGGTAAAGGCGGAGGGCTTAAGGTGAAGAGGAGGAAAAATAGGGAAAAAGAAGATGGAAATGATGTAGACGAAAAGACGTTTAGGTTTCCAATAAATCAGTTTCGACGGATCATGAGAAGTGACGATCTTGTTCCTCAGATCATGCAAGACGTCGTACATATGTGGTAATTTGGATGAGGATTATGATACGATCTTGATTAGCTTGGTGATAGGAGTTTTGTCTATGGTGATGAGAGGAAAATACATAGGTGAATCAAAGACGATAATTAAATAAGCTGTTGTAAACGAATAAGATAAAAGCGTAAGGCATTAGGGAAATCCGTAGGTAT
>OVAV01001731.1:394-12630 GCA_900406375.1 Iberis amara
TTATTGAAACTTGAAACTTGAGAGTTGGGATTCATCTGTGCGCTTCTTAAATCCTTTGGTTGTAGTTGGTGGAAGCTCACAAGTCCTTAAAGCATCTCCAAACATAAATCTTAAATTTGAGGTAAACTTTACTTCAAATTTAAGGGTTGTGGTGTTTTTCTCCAAAAATAAAAATTCAAAATTGATATTTTAAAATTTATTTTTTACAATATAGTTCCTAATTAAAATCATAATCACTTAAAATCATAAAACTTATACATAACTAAATAAGATACATCCAAAAACAATTACATGCATTATTAATTAATAAGACACTACGCTATGATATAAAAATACATAAATGATTAAGAATATGTCATAAATTACAATTCATATACGAAACTATTATTCATACTTATTTTCATAGTTCTTCTATATATAATCTATCAATGCATTTAGAAGTGATATAAGAGTTTCTATATTAATATGTATTTGATTTATATGCTTTTAAAATATGTTGAAATTTTAAAGTGAAACATAAATATATTGGTATCAAAATGATAAATAGAATAGTTAAAAACAGATTAATCTAGAGGTCAAAATATGAATAAAAAAGTGAATCTTTAAATTTGAGGTAATTTTTGGAGAGCCAAAAACCTTATATTAGAAGGGATAAAATAATCCTTAGAGATGCTCTTAGGAAGATGAAAACAATATATTGCTAGGTAGTTTCTAAAATGGGAACTTTTTGCTAAACTTTTTGATTTTTTTTTTTTTTTTAATTTGTTTCCACTTTCCATCCGAAATCTCAAACAAAATTTGCTTTGATGCCGTCTTTTTTTCAACTACTTCATATTTTGTTTTTGGCGCTCAACAACTTTATTTTCATCCGAGTAGTCAGAGTACAGTTGTTTATCAGCCTCAACCTAATTAACAACTTAGGGACATAATTCCCAAGAAAGAACCTCGTTCACTATTATATCCTTCATTGATCCTAGTAGAGATATTTGGGCAAATTTTCTTCCACCAGATACAATTAAATACAATTTTAATAGTTTTGTGTTCTTTCTTTTCTAAGATTTGGGCTTTCGCTAAAGCAGAATTCGTGGTTACTACTATCAAATTAAACTGGGTTAGAGATGAACACTAATGGCCTCCAGAATATGCAACTTAAGGAAATGAAAAGCAGAGAATGCCAACAACGCGAAGCAATTGCGAATGGTAAAGAAAAACAAAGATTAAAACAATTGTCCAAACAAAATGAAATCATACGAGGATACTTGTCTCCAACTGTTACAACAAAAGATGAAACTAGATCATAGGTTCTACAACCAAAATTCATTTTCATTCTTATTCGCTGGTAGCTGATATGAAGGCACTTCCAGGTTGACGGTTGGCCAATGGACCATGGTTTGATAGAAACTGCAACACAAACACACAAACACAATCCAGAACCAGAATCAATCACCCTTCTACAAGATTAAAGACAAAAGCTTAATCCATCCATTTAAAAAACAAACCTTAGCATTAACACCATCGGGAACAATCCTCTTGGATTGTCTTAGCCTAGTGTAATCAGCACGGTTGAATTTGGTGAATCCCCTGAAAAACACATCAATCAATCATCAGTTTACTGATATCAACGAGAATTAAAACATCCAAGAGATTAAGAACATACCATTTCCTGCTAACAATGATCTTTTGACGACCAGGGAACTTAAACTTAGCTCTACGAAGAGCTTCCTGAGCATGAGTACCATGATTGTCTTTGCACCTAACAGACAAAAGAACCTGACCAATTGCAACTCTAGCACAAGTACCAAGAGCCTTACCAAAGGCACCTCTCATTCCAGTCTGAAGCCTATCAGCTCCAGCACATGAAAGCATCTTGTTGATACGAAGGACATGGAACGGATGAACCCTAATCCTGAGATGAAAAGCATCTTTACCAGCTGATTTTACCATATACTTGTTACAAGCAATACGTGCAGCTTCAAGTGCTTCACTCGACACATTCTCTTTCTCCCATGAAACCAAATGAACACAGAAAGGGAACTCATCAACTCCTTTCCTCTTCATACCAACATCGTAAATCCTGATTTTAGGATCTGGAACTCCACGACAGTATCTAGATTTAGGGTATGGCTTTCCCTTGATCTGACGGTAACATCTCGCAGGTCCTACAATTACGAATCATCACAAAAATCGAATCAAATACATTCACAAAACACCCTAGATTTGACGTAATCGAAAATCTCAAACTAATTAAAACATGAGCGATTTCAGAAGGATCTATCTAACAATAAGGAATCGATTGAGCTAAACTCGAATTGAGAAATGGACTTACTTCGCCCCATCGTATTGATTCCGTTCAGTGAATGTCTTGCGAAACCCTAGAGATTGCAAAAGAGAAGACACTGATGTTCATTTTATAGGAGAAACAAAAATAAAAGAGAGAAAAAAAACCCTAAGAGTTTACTGACGTAATTGCTGAGCCCATTGGATATTTTGATTCATGGTCGAGGCCCCAATATGTTGACTTGACCAATGTAAACACGATATATTTCGGCTAATGCTTTTTAATAAACATGGAAACGTGTTAATTTTTTCACAAATTTGTAGCCAAAATTGTGTTTGGCACTATTACTAGATGACTACCACATGTACACACGCACATAATACTTTTTAAATAGATATTTTTTTAAGTTTTCGTTAGTTATTTTGATGTAGATGTATATAGTTATCCAATTAAGACTAATAAATAATAATATTAAAGACATAACTTTTCTCAAAAAAAAAGTTACACTTATTTTATTTTACTTTTATAAAAAAAATGTTAAATCTATAGATCAACAAGAAAAATTGTTTACAAATGTTTCGAAAAATTAAGCAAATAATAGAAACTAGAACAATTTCTTTAGTGTTGTGCTTGTTTTAACATAAATGATCAATCGATCTAGAAGTCCATATATCAAACCAGAATAATGATGCTTGACCATTATGAACCTCAAATTTTATACACGACGCAATTTAGTTTTAGCTAGTTTCAAGATCCTTTGGAGCTCTGTTTAATATCCCAAAACTGAGTTGTTGACAATATGCAGGGCTGGTTCTGGGCAAAGCCGGATGAAACATTCGCCTACATCCCCATATTTTATAAACTCATCTTCATAGTTAATAGACCCCCAAAACTTAAAATTCTATATATATGTCTGTTTTTAATGGCCCCAAAAACAATAAGATAAAATACCAGCCTTAACTTTTTTTAATTTTGTTTCAAGCTCCTAAAATCTCCGATGAGATCAAGACCAACTGCTCTATTCAAGAGACGAGAAATAATATTGTTCACTAGCAAATACAAGTATTGGCAATCACCCCCATGTAAAGTAGTTGCGATTAAAGTTCATGTACATTTTTGGATAGAATAGAAATAGAGTGTTAACTAAGTCATGGATTGTCAAAATAAAAAAGCCATCACTTTGTTTTTACATGGAGGCAAAGAAATCCAAAGTGAAACCCATTGAGATCAAAAATAACAAAATGTAAAATTTCTAGGAATAGCAGAGAAGAAGAAAAATCTGCATATCTTATATATTTCTCTATTTATTCTATATGTCGCTATCTTTCTCTCTAATCTCTGTTAAAAAAAAGAGTCCTACGAAACTAGAATGTTGTGGCGTTCACACACTTTACTTCCATTTATACCCCACCACTTCTCCGCTTGTTCTTCAGTAAATTGTTTCCGGCTACAACATAAAAAAAACACCAAACTCAACTCTTTATGTTACATGTCAATTACACACCAAGTAAAATGATACCTGAATCGGACACGCTTCAGTTCATTACCACCACCAGGTAAAGCCAACAATGTTAAATACACTCCTGGTTCATCCTGCACAACTTTCTCTCCCTTTTCACTCTGTTTCTTATGTCCATTAACAAAGCTCTTACTTGTTAGATTGTTTTCCGCTTGATTATCATTAGAAACCATGCTTCTTATATGTGTCTGAGTACTACTTGTCTGAGTTTCTTTCTCTCCTTTTTTTGTGTTGGTGCTTTTACTAACCTTTTGAGGTTGTCTTTCAGCCACTTCCTTCAACTGCAAAACCAAAACCCTTGTTAGATATAAAAGACATAACTAGGGCTGTTCAATTCGGAAACTCCGAACCAAACTGAATTATACGATATAACATGGTTTTAGATAAACCATATATACCATTCGGATATAATTTATTTCAAACCATGGATGCGGATATGGTACGGATATTAACCAAAAAACGATAAAGTTTAATTTAATATAAATACTAAATACTTATACACTACTTGATTTACATTAGTTACTAAGACCAAACCAAAAAAAAAAAAACGAATGACACAAGTTTTTTCTACTAAAAGTGTTTCACATAAGTTGTTTATTTTTTCTTCGTCAAATCTCATTCTTTTTGATCTATACATGATAATTAAAATAAGTTTTTTAATTTTTATACTTTGATTTTTAATATTTTATCAATTTAAAAATATTTTTATCAAACTACTATACATTATATACTACAAAATCAAATGCGGTTTTCGGTAAAAAGCGAATAAATCGTAAACCGAAAGTATCCAAACCAAACCAAAGTAGATATGGTTTCAATACGGTAACAATATTTAATTAACCGAATCGAAACCGAATTGAACACGCCCTAGATAGAACAAGTGAGACGAATGTAGTTAATTCTTGGAAAAAAGTCAAACCTGTGTGGTCAGAGATCTAATAACTTCCTTTGCAGATCTGTTTTCCTCTGCTTCATCTGCTGCCAAAGCTGTAACCACTTTCAACTGCTTTCTAGTTTTTTCAAGTTCCTCTTCGAGTTGGTTGGTTTTGGAAGTGAGTTGTTCTACTAGTTCCTTTAGACTCGCCATTTCATGAGTAGAACGATCTTTTAATTGTTTCGATTCATCAACTGCTACTTCATGAGATGGACGTGGACTAGTTGACTTTACTGAAACAGGAGACGCTGCTCGAGAGCTAGCTCGTGAACCAGGAAGTTTTACCATCATACTCTTTGGAATTCTAGGCAAAACTGTTGATCCTTTCAATAATGGCGATCCAAGACCAACAGGCTGTATACTACCATTCATGAAAGGGAACACATTTTGGCTATGAACTTTCAGTTTTAAGTCTCTTCTATGGTGTCTTCCTTCACCGTGTTGCAATGAAGAGTCAGAGGACGAAATTCTTGAATGTGCTGCGAGGAGTTTTTGAGTTATGCTCTCTCTTTCTGAAACATCTGTTGATTTCCTCATATTCAAAAGGTTTCTGACACGTGAAATAGGTGTAGAAGGAGACAAATCTTTAGACTTTTTCAGCTTTGTAAAACATCCATAACACACACGATATGGTTTGTTCACATCAGGTGCAAGAGCAGCTCTCAGAGACTTCCTACTACTGCATACTTTACAAAACACCAAACCACAGTTATAACAGTTATGGCGTTTTCTTCTAAAGTTGAAGAGATTACGACAACCAGCACATGAAGAATGTTCAGAGCCAGGTACCCATTTATGAAGACATATTACAGCAGTGAAGTTAGATCCACATGATATAGCTTTCACTTGCTTTTCCTTCAAAAACCCAACGATCGTAGGTTCCTTTTTGTTCAAAACAGTTCCATGTCCTAGTTGTCCATTTAATCCTTTTCCCCATGTGTATACTTCTGATTTAGATGTTAACACTGCAACATGGTAAGATCCACATGCGATCTCCTCAACACAAGTGTCTACTATATCTCCTTCAACACGTGTAGGTAACTTTCCTTTGGCTGAAGGATTTCCTAACTGGCCATAAGTTGTGCTACCCATTGTATACACATGTCCTTTCGATGTAAGACAAACCGTTAGACTATCTCCGCAAGCAACTTGGGAGATATTTTCATTAGACAATGAAGTTACACACTCCGGAAGTAGTTTCGTATTATTGTCACCATGACCAAGATGGCCGTCCTCTCCAGCCCCCCATGTGAAGACTTGCCCGCTTGTAGAGCATAGTTCTGCATCAGATGCTTCATTTGTCACTTCTACCACTGCAGCTGTATGCCAAACGCCACAGGCAGCATTCGTTACTCTTAATCCACTTAAGCTTTCAACTTCACGAGGAACACTAGTGCTTCTCTGATCTCCATGACCAAGAGCACCAAATGATCCATCTCCAAATGTGAACAACTGGCCTGATGATGCAACTACTGCTGTATGCCAGGGACCACAAGCTACATATGATACATGCATTCCCTGTAAGACCCCTGTGACCCTCTTGGGAATCCAGCAGCTTGATTCACTTCCATGCCCAAGCAAATCAACATTTCGAGTTCCCTCACCCCAACTAAATAGATCACCAGATTGAGTAACAGCACATGTATGGAACTCTCCACAAGCTAAAGATTTGAAACCTGTTCCTCTAACACTAGTTATAAACTTTGGTTGATGGGCGTCTTTATCAATTCCATGACCTAGTTTACCACCTATTCCTTCGCCCCAGCTAAAGAGCTCTCCTTGTTTGGTAAGTAAAATCGCATGACATCTACCACATGCAATGTTTTGGACATCAAGAACAATTGTTGATTCTAATGCTTTTGGTAAAAGTGCATCCTCAGTTGTTGAATTTGATGACTTTCCAGTACCGCTTAGTACACCATCACTTATAGCTTCACCCCATACAAAAACATCACCTAATGCATCAAAGTCTTCATGACATGAACCGTGGCTAGAGGTGCTTACAGCGCTAGATAGACTGATCCGAACTGGTTCACTGGTTGAGAATCTTGAATTTAAGTTTTCAACAGTTGCAGAAGAAAATGGAGAGTATAGGTTGGTATTGGCTTCTGTCTGAGGTGCAGTTATTGAGACAATGTCAGAAAAGACTTTCCCCAACCGATTTTGTGCAGAAGTCTCGCTTGAAGGTTGAATAACTTGATCCTGTGATAAAATTAATACAAATTTGTAAAGTGGTGGTTCACATATTGGCTAAGAACATGAAAAAGTGGTGTTTTGTTACTCACAAGAACCGTTACAAATGGAGACACTCTTTGATATGCATCAGGGGTAGGACATTCCGCAGAAGTGATCTCAGGTTTAATAGTGTTTCTCCATTTGGAGACTTTTACACGAGTAATCAATGCCTTCAAACCAACAACCCAAACTTCTGCTTCATCCTTGTCTTTACATATCTGTAGAAAAACATCATCATCATCATCATCGCCAAGACTCAAGATGTATATTCATTCTACAAATATAGTTTGACAATGGACTCACCAAATCCAAGGACCTGTCAGGACATATGAGGGAAAATGACTGATACTCTTTCTCTGGTCTTGGATATCTCTTAAATGTAGCCTAAAACAAACTTTGAGGGCTAAGCACAAGTCGAAACATACTAGATGCATATTAGAGAAAGAAACTCACTGTGCGTTGTCCAGGGACAATTCTAAGGACTTGATTGAGCTTAATTTGCTTCTCTTCTTTACCAGAGTACCATACTAATGTAGACTCATCCTAGAAAACAAGAAGATTATAGGATATGAATAATCAGAAGCAGATATAATAGTGTCGAAGAAATCTTACACTAGAGAGCTGGAATGGACAAAATTTAGGCTTCCCTCTGCGTCCGTATTTGAGCAAGTGAGATCCTTTCTTAAGTGACGTAATAGCCTACCAAAATTCCATTAAACAAATCACATTCCAATCTTCCAATCATTCAACATAAGGCTTATAAAAGTGAATTTACCTGTTCGACGTCTCTATCAGCGAGACTAATTCTCAGGGGATCAGCCATTGAAGCTGCCGAACCGTAAAAGAACTATTTCCCTTTCGAATCATTCTCAACCAACTCGTTTAGCATCACTTGAATATCATAGGAGATTGCATTAAAACGACTCCCAATCCTAGTTACAAACTCTCAACTGCAAAACGTACATTGATCAAAATCCACGGATATCAAATACAAAATGCCACAGGTCACACACGCCCCTGATTCCGTATAATTGAAAGACGAAGCAAATCGTGATAATTTGAGAGGAATCTCGAATCAACGTCAAGAGAAAGAAAACAGAAAAAAAATCGTCGCCGGCGAAGCGTGATGTTTGAGAGGTTGTTCGTGATTTGAGAACCTATTTCTCTGCTTCGTTCTCCAATCAAAACCTTTCTTTCTTTCTCTTTTATTTATTTTTTATATTTTTCTTACAATTGAACTAATTATCCCTATAATTTTCATATGCTTTTTTACATGACGCCATGTCAGCTATAAAAAAATATTGATAATTAAGACTTTTTTTTGTAATCGAAAACTCAGACATGATCAGCAATTATGTGGTATCTATTGCCTCGCTATATATAGTTCTCTTATCTTACATCTATTTTCTTTACCATTATATATTCTAGAACCAAAAAAACGAAGAATGGTGATACTACAGTGACTTGACTAACATAATACAGAAGCTATGTGAGGGAATGATTATCAACTAATATTTTCCATATCAAAAACAATACACTCTTCTACATGGAACCATATATATCACATACAAAAAATTATATGTATAACTACGTACACCTCTACAAGTTAATAATATTGGGTAATTTACAAAATATGGGTGAGTTGTGCATCAATGGACGTACACAAGACATTTTTACATCGATAAACAAAACGACCTTATTTTGTATACACAAATCTCTTTCTTTTCCGCTTATAACGGTTTGTAGTGTGACTCGTTTCCTTGAATCTTGCATTTGCAATATCTCAAAGCTTCCTTCTTCATACACAATATAGATCTTAGATATTTTATTTAAGCTCTCCCACTAAAAGTTGGCTAAGTGAAAGTCATATATCACAAATGTAGCAAACACTCACAAATATTTCAAAAATACTATTAAAAATGTTTTTTTCCCAAAAATACTACAACACATAAAAGTTGAATTTTAAATGTTTAGAATTCAAATTTTGGGTTTGACTCATTAATTATACTTTAGGGTTTAGTTTTGAAGAATGTAGAATTTAGTTTTGAAAATTTCGAGTTTAAATTTAAGGTTTTAAAGCTATAATAAATTAGTGATATTTGGAACAAACTTTTTGTTGTATTTTAAAACAATTTAAGAATATGTGGTATTTTTTTGAAACATATTCACTTCTTGTAGTACTTTTGAGAATTCCAAAATACATATGTCCACAAACCCTAATAAAGTATTATGTCTCACTCATTAGAGAACTTTTATACTATAAACAGTATAGAGAAAAACATTTCACAAGATAAATACACTACTTGAGACCAAACCAAATCCCTCTAGAAGAAACACACAAAGCCTGGTTGCAAAAATCGCATACTCAAATAAAACGAATAAATCACCTTTCTCACTCAACACATTAACCAGAAGAATAATAAACAAGATGAAATACGAAGATCATATAGTTTAGAAAGAAAAACATAATTAAACAAACAAACAAAAAGAGAATGACACATATATGTGTCTGTGTGTATTTGCCTCTAGGAAGGATGATTGGCGCTTCCATCCTCTTGATGGTTGTTGCCATGATGATCTTCGTCTCGGTTTTGCTGGTTGTTGTTATGGCTCACCATCTCCGCCACCGGCCGGTAAGCAGCGTTCAACGGTCCTAAAACTCCGTAATGGCTATGTTCTCCACCTCCTCCGTAAACAGACGCCAAAGGCGGCTGTCCAGAGAACAAAGCAATCGGAGCTGCAAAATTCATCAGATGAACTCCTCCTCCTCCACCAACACCGTTCGTATTGTAAACGTCTCCGGCAACAACACCGGAATGATGAGGATTTATATTAAAACCCCATAGATTCTGCGTATTGTCACCACTACTCCAAAACGGCGCCGTAGTTGAAGGACTCTGATTTGTGAGCAAAGATCCAGCACTTGATTGTACTAGATAACTCCCCATTTGGTTATGATCTAACAACTGTGTAGAAGAAGACGAAGAATGTGACTCGTTCTTGGGACGCAGTTGTAGATGATTCTGATGAGGAGAATGGAAGTAATAGCTGCTTGGAGTTGTACGAAGATGAGTAGAAGAAAGAGATGATCTTGAGCTACGAAGTGAGATATTAAGAGAAGTGAAGTTAGCTGGAATGGTCCCTGTCCCTGTAGCGGCTATAACAGCTGGCTCAGCTTGTTGGAGAAGCCATTCGATGGTTTCACCGTCGGATTTGTGGCCAAGCTCACGAGTCAGCTGAAAGACACGTGCGGCGCACAAGGCAGGCATACGGATCCTACGGCCTCTGCCTTCGACTTTGGTGTGTCTGTCCTTTGTGGTGGTTCGCTTAGGAGGTGGTTTCTTAGGTTCGGTTGAAGAAGTAATGATATCTAAGGAAGTGGAGGAGGAATCAAGAAGCTGTAGAGGGAAGTTGGGTCGGTGATGATTCGGGTTAGGATCCGGATCCATGATTATGATGATGATCCAAGAAGATGTTGGTGGTGGGGAAGTGGGACTACTATCTCTATTAGATCTTTATGTGAGCCATAGTTTTTCTCTTTCTTTGTCTCTGTTTTTTTTTTGTTGATTCTTTTGAGAGAGAGAGAGAGAGATTATGGTCCTTAAGGACATGAAACTCCTTTCGGATGGTAAGCTTAGCTGTGTGTTTGAGAGAGAGATGGCTAAAGCAATGAATATGAAGAAAGCATAGAATTCTTTTTCTGCTTTATATCTTTTGTTTTTATTTTTGGAATTTTATTTACATGATGGACTAGTCCCTTTGAGAATTTTTCGTTATTTTTGGAAATAAATTTGTATACGTGGCTCCAATCAATACAATTATTCATTGGTGTTTGACGTGCACTGAACAAAATTGAATGAAATAAATGGAATTCCTATTCATTTCCTTTCATATAATTATATATAGTCTGTATAAATATAAGTATCATTACTCAAATGTTTTCAAGTACACGTTTACACAATTTTTTATCGAACTCGACTCCATGTAACTCTGCTTTCTAGTTTTATAACGATCATTTATAAAATCAAACATTTTCAAAATCTAAATGTGATAAACATATACTAATACTCCATCTGTTTCGGATTAGTTGTCGTTTTAGAGAAAAATTTTCGTTTCAAAATATGTGTCGTTTTAGGTTCTTAATGCATAAATTAAATGAATTTGACTTTTTGACCAATAGAATAATTGCATGAGTTTTTTTTATTGGTTGATTTAGAATATTTAATGGTGTTTTTATAGAAAATAGAGATTTCTTAATTTGTGTGCAAAACTCTAAAACGATAAGTAATTCGAAACGGAGTGAGTAAATTGAAATGCGTTTATTATAAGTGCAATATATAAATAAATTATAACTTATACAATTTTGACATGTGTCAAATTTAATTCAAATCATAAATGTTGTTAAATATTTTAGGAAATTTAACTTACTTTTTTACTTAAAATATCATAAAATACAAATTATGTAGAATTAAATCAGTAAATATTGAAAAACTAGGAAAAAAAGAAAATTAGGGGATTTTCAAAAATACTCAATTTTAATTTGTTTTTCAAAATTATCACACACTCTTAATTGTTCCAAAATAACACACACACACACATATATATATATATATATATATATATATATATTGCTTTCCAAAAATACACAAACTTATAATAGTTTTAAATTAAATTTAATCATAAACCCCTAAAAATAAATCATATCTTTTTCAAAACCAAACTTTAAACTTTAATTAGTAAACCTTAACCCAAGAATTTTAATTATAGACCTTTAATTTTTTTTGTGGTATTTTTGAAAAGAAAAAATTTAATTATATTTTTAAAATAAATGGGAATGTGTAGTATTTTTGGAAAATAAACTTTTTTATATTTGTCGTATTTTGTGAGATTACTCAAAAACTTATAGAATATATCATTTATATAAAAGGTAAAATTTTAACAAAACATAATCATTAAAATAATATCAACTAAATGTTATAAAATAAAACTAATGTACATATAATGCCATTTCTTATGTGTAAAAGAAAATTGGAAATTTTTTTACCTTTATTCAGTTTTACCTAACTAAATTATTAAGTAAACTTTATATTATTATTATAACTCCTCTAAAATTGTTTATTAATATATCTAAGTAATCTGAATCAAACTGAGATGTTTTTATTATTTTTCAAAAATAAAATTTTTTAGGTATTAATCAGAAATCTTAATCTAATTAATACGTATATAAAAGGGGATAAAAAAAAAAAAATATATATATATATATATATATA
>OVAV01001732.1:0-12628 GCA_900406375.1 Iberis amara
ATAATGCAATGTTTCTAAGAATTATATTGCAAATTCTACTATGTTTTCAAATTTTGAACTTGAATATTATAAAACATATACAAAAACATTAATTCATAAATTTATATTTCAAAATTATACATATTATAGAAATGGATTTTAACTGAAAATACTATAATGTTGATCTTTTTTACACAAAATACCATATAGGTAGGTTTTTTAGAAGAAATGCCACATATGGTGTCTTTGTGGTATGGAAAAGGTGACTAGACTATTGGTGGGATTTTTGTGTGTTTGTGTCTTAATGGTGATGGAAAAGATTAATTAAGTGAAAAGTAGTTTTTTTACTTTAGATTAACTGAAGAAGATGAACTCTACCGTTAATGTTGTTTTGTGTGAGCTCCCTTCAATCGGCGAGCTGCTTTGAAACAAGTACATTAATGCTGTTTAAAAAAAATCTAATTTGGTATCTTAGGCAATAGTTAATGGACGAAAATTATGTTTGGTGGACCAGTTAGTTAATTAGCAATGGATGAGTAATGTATGTCTAATAATGGTGGACAGGATACAACTTGCATTCGTGAAGACATAGTGTCTAATAATGGTGGAGAAGACGATGCTAATGTCGAAGGAGTATCGCAACTATTTAAATGTCCATCATTTGTGGGTTTTTGATGGACATAATGGATAATGGATAAAGATCAATGCAAAAACAAACTATTTGAGTGTCCATCGTTTGTGGGTTTTTGATGTAGACAATACAGAACGAATGTNAGACAATACGTGGATACATTCAGTGGACATAATAATGTAAGTGGGAGTGGTGGACAGGGTGAACGAATGGAAGACCACACCGGTAGACATATTACTGAAAATGATGGACAGACAAACTTGCTAGTGTGGATGACTTCTACCGCGACTCGTGGACAACATCAGGTGCGGGGGCATAAACTTGTCCATCCAATTTATAAGGGTATGAAAATAAAATACTATAATGTGACATATAATATATTTGTTAAGATAACCACAATATGATATATTTCTTAAACTATGTGTCCTATATAGCATTTGTCATATATATATATTTTTTTTTTGATTTTTAGTGTGTCATAATTTTCTCCGGTGTTATCTTTTGACAAAAAATGGTGTCACCTTTAGAAAATTAAATGGGCTTAATAGGCTTAAGCAATATTGGGCTTCTATCTGGAAAGTAACTTTTGGCCTCTTATATTTTATGAAGCTCTTTTATAAATCAATTAACATCTATAAAATAATTAATCATAAAATATTAAAGTAATACAATATTAAATTTACATCTGAAAATACTTTATTATGAAATTTTTTTATAAAAAATATTTTAAATCGAATTTTGTCGATCCAATAATAAAAGACTATTTTTGTCTATCAATTATATATTTTAATATATTTATGATACACATAAGTATGTGAATGTTAATGCCAAACATTTGACAGACAAGTGCACATGCCAAATGTTAAAATCATAATTACAATCTTACCACCAACTGTAATAATATTGTATAGATCTATCTCATAGTAATTAAAATATTCATTCTCTTTATATATATATTACAAATCTAGCTAGCTAGAATCAATCCATTAACCAAAAAGAAAAAGCAAAACAAGAAACAAAGAAAGAGAGAACACAAAAACATGAGTAGCTACTCCAAAATAGATTCAACAGATCAGAAACAAGACCAAGTTGAGTCACAAACTCAAAAGGCTAATGATCTTGATCTTAAACCAGTTGAAATAAAACCAAGACTAAGCAGAAACAGATCAGTGGCTGCATCAGGACAAGATGTTCCTTCAACAATGAAGATGTCTATGAGAAGATCTTCTTCTGTCTCTGAACGTCATTGTAGAGTTTATGACCAAAGTTCTGCTACATGGCCACTTCCTTTTGATGAAGAAGATGATAAAGAGAAGGTGAAGAATAAGAAGAAGAGTAACAATAATATCAAGAAGAAAGCATTTGTAAAGGCTTGTAAGAGATTTTTTGGGATCTCTTGAAGTGTTTTTTGTTTGTTTGTTTTCATCTATCTACCATATAATAGATCTGTTTTTGATTTTTGTTATGTTTTTAATGAATGTGTATTGCTTTTTTGATGAAATGTTTAATAGAAGAAAATTTTCCTTTTAAATAATTTTGATTTGGATGGAAAGCAAGTAGTGTAATGGTTGACATCTTTATTGATCTTTCATTAGATTATGATTCAAACATAGTTACCCGAAAATAAAAAAAACTAATAGAGTTTGAATTACTGGATCGATCCATTTTGACTAAAAATTTATCTATTATTTTGCATTAACCAAAGTTTGAATCAGGTGATATTACAAAAAAATGGCACTAATACAAATCTTCTACTTCTGGTGGTAAATGGCTCACAGCTGTGAGTTCCGCCATCTGGGTTCGAATCCCGGCCACCGTCAATTAACATGGGGTGAATTTCGGCGGTCCTCTTGGATACCCTTGGCGACTGCGGACTTCGGATACCAGGGTCATCAAAAAAAAAAAAAAATTAATAAAAAATAAAAAATACAAATCTTGTTACTTCCATTAGTTTTGAATATATCTTCCATGAATTATGTAAAAATCATAAGTTAATGTTGTAGTGAATAGATTAACCACAAACTATTATACTAGTATATAAATGTTTCCAAGTCTTAATATTTTAACAAATATATCATACAAGTTACAAGATGAACATATGAATATTAGTGATCATTGACTCCAAGATTGTCCTTTTGCGTAAATCTCTAGCAAGAATCGTTAAGCCCTATGCACTTGCACATGGAGCTCGTTTCTTACTGTCTGGTTCTAATTTATAAAAAATATTTTCATAACTTCTAAGACTATATATTATAGTATTTACATTTTATATCTACAACATAATAAAATCTTATATTCCCATCACTTTCATCAAAGCATAATGTGGCCTTTTCATATTTCAAGGTGTCTCTAAATTGATCATATGAGCCTATGTGCATCATTATACATAATCAAATATTCTTCATATAATCATCTCTAACATTAAAAATGATCTATATATATTGCTAAATGATTATCCAACTTCTTCCATGTTCTTCTTATCTTTTGAATGCTTATAGTATCTATAGAATAATATATTTCCATGTGCATAAGTACTTGTGTATAAGAACACTTTGTATAGAACTTTTCCACATGGATCATGATGACCATATCTTATATGAAAATAACCCATAGATTTTGCAACTTAAAGCTATGACACTAATATGTGAAGATGTAGCAAAGCAATTTAAATGTTCTCTTTACTCATCATATTAAACACATTCAAAAACGTATTACAAATCATACATTGAAAATTTAGATGAATCCTACATGAAAAACAGTTGATTTGGGATGTGATTGCAAGATACTTGCTATGAATTTGATTTTTTTTTCAAACATACGTCGCAAATTTGCGAAATAATATACATAGCAATTTTTAAAAAAATTTGAGACAAATTTGCGAGAAACTTGTGTTTGTCACAATTTTCTCACAATTTTGTTATACTTTTTTAGTATTTACTACCAATTAATTTGAATTAGACGCTTATAATTCTATTATAGTATCAGAGTCTTGTTTCTTGACCCCATAAAATAGTAAAACAATAATTTATTATAACTTGATTTTGGCTAAAGATAATGATTAAGGGGATGTATTCAAAGAAATATTTTAAATGATTTTGAAAATGATTTGAGTTTTAGTGAGTCTTTATGTGATATTAGGTGAATTTAGAAAATCCGTGTGATTTGTTTTAAAATTCTCTACAATCCCACTTAAAACCATGATATTTTGGAATTTTGTTTTTTCATCAAAGCATAATGTGGCCTTTTCATATTTCAAGGTGTCTCTAAATTGATCATATGAGCCTATGTGCATCATTATACAGGATCAAATATTCTTCATATAATCATCTCTAACATTAAAAAATATTTATATCATGCTAAACGATTATCCATCTTCTTCCATGTTCTTCTTATCTTTTGAATAGTATCCATAGAATAATATCTCCATGTGCGCAAGTATTTGTGTATAATAACACTGTCACTTTGTATAGAACTTTTCCACATGGATCATGATGACTATATCTTATATGAAGATAACCTTTAGATTTTGCAACTTAAATCTATTATGACACTAATATGTGAAGTATATATAGGTGTGCCTAATGTCATACGAAAAAGGCATCCGCCTCACGTAACGTAGATACATTAAAAATTTTGGGAGTTCTGAGATTAAAAACTTCATATAACATAATAATAAAAATATATAGAATATTGATGAAACTATAAATTTGTGTTCGAAAAAAAGCTTTAGAATTATTTATTTCACCTAAATTTATAGATCGCATTCTCTTTTTTCTAGAAATTTTTTTTTGACCAGTTTCCAATGTATGAAATATTATTTTGTTATCTATTTGATATTCAGAGATTGAAATCTGTAAATGATAATAATTTGACGACATCTTATACTAATTTAAAAACATTTTTGAAACACTTAGACCATCCATACATTATTGGGAATACTTTGTTTTTCGAACTAACAATTTTGAGATAAGTTTTTTCAAAAGAATGCAAAAGACTCGTTGATGTGTTGAACTTCTTGTAATGAATGAAAGTTTGTTATCCGAACTCTTGGATTATTTATCGGATATTGTTGAGGATTCTAGTTTCATTTTCTTTTGTTGAAAGAAGTTTTTTCAAATTAAAAATGATAAAATTTTATATGCGATCAACTATGTCACAAAAAATACAATGGCTTAGTCATCGTATCTATAAAAAATAACTTGTGCGGATAATTAAACATGAATATTTTATAAAATAATTTAGTGTAAACATATGAAAAATTGTGTCTTCATCTTTTCAGAATAAACTTTTATCATAAATATATTTTTCAAAATTTAATGTTATTTATTTTTAATTAATATTTAAGGGTCCATATTTTATAAATAGTCTTAAATCTCTATATTATCATAATTAAATGATAAAATTTTATTTAGTGCCACTTAATTTTGGTTAAATAAATCAAGTGATAATGATTTAGTGGTTCTCAATTGGATATGATTAGCTACGTTAGTGTACATAATAAATAAGTTCCACAACTAAAAAGTTACTAAAATAAATTATTTCCCAATGAAAAAATATATTATATTTTACAAGCAATAAAAAAAATCATAAATATTGACAAAAAAATAATCCATAAATAAAATTTTTCAGCTTATTGAAAAACTCTTTTATCACAAAAATATTTTGGCTAAGAATAATGGGCCGTGTAGAAAAATCTAGAATTTCAAAAGCCCATTTATCCATTTTTTCTCTCTGTCATCTTCTCGAAACTTCACCAAAGGTCTCACACTTCTCTACTCCTCCCTCTTATCTTCCTTAGGGTTTATCTTTAAAACCTTTCTTCTCATTTCCTCTCTCTCTCTCCACACACAAATCGTTCTCTTAGTCGCTAAATTAACCTCAATAATGGCTTCCTCCGCCGCACAATTTCACATTCTCTCCGGAATTGGATTCACTACTTCTTCTTCTTCAAACAGAAATCTCACTACTAAATCCAATTTCATCCCTAGAAGCTCCTTCTTCGGACCATTCTCAATTCCAACTTCTACATTCCTCAAAGCAAGATCCAGAAACGGCGGTTCATCTAGATACTCAATAGGTCCAGTAAAAGTAGTTAACGAGAAAGTAGTTGGAATCGATTTAGGTACAACGAATTCAGCTGTTGCTGCCATGGAAGGAGGCAAACCAACTATTATCACTAACGTTGAAGGTCAAAGAACAACACCATCAGTAGTTGCTTACACTAAGAATGGTGATCGGCTTGTTGGTCAAATTGCTAAAAGACAAGCTGTTGTTAATCCAGAGAACACTTTCTTCTCTGTAAAGAGGTTTATAGGTAGAAAGATGAATGAAGTTAATGAAGAATCTAAGCAAGTTTCTTATAAAGTTATTAGAGATGAGAATGGGAATGTTAAGCTTGATTGTCCTGCTATTGGTAAACAATTTGCAGCTGAGGAGATTTCAGCTCAGGTTTGGTTGAAGATTCCTCTATTAACAAACACATTTTAGAGTTTTGTTTGTGTATATTAGATTAAACCGAACCGAATAAACCGAACCGAATTTAGTCCGGTTAATTTGGTTTGGTTTTTCGGTTCAATTCGGCGAGTTTTTTATTTTAGTTCTGTTTTCGGTTTGGCTAGGCAACAATTTTCTTTTTACTAAATTAACCGACCCGAACCGAACTTGCCAAAACTAACCAAACAAACCGAAAATAACCCGAAAATCCGAAAAAACCGAAATTTGACAAAAAAAAGTTAACCGAATTTAATATTTTCGAACCGAGAAAACAGGCGAACCAAATTTAGTTTGGTTAATTCGGTTCGGTTTTTTCAGTTCAATTCGGCGAGTTTTTTTTTATTTTTTTATTTTAGTTCGATTTTCGGTTCGGTTTGGCAACAATTTTCTTTTTACTAAATTAACCGACCCGAACTGAACTTGCTAAAATTATCCGAACAAACCAAAAATAACCCGAACAACCGAAAAAAACCGAAAATTGACAAAAAAATTAACCAAAATGAAGATTTTCGAACCGAAAAAACCGAACTTCAAAATTGTAAAACAGAACTGAACAAACTGAGTGCCGAACCGTATATGCTTATGAGTTTTTTTTGTTGTGGCTGTTTTTAGGTATTGAGGAAGCTTGTGGATGATGCATCAAGATTCTTGAATGATAAAGTGACAAAAGCTGTAATTACTGTACCTGCTTACTTTAATGATTCTCAAAGAACAGCTACTAAAGATGCTGGTCGTATTGCTGGATTAGAAGTTCTTCGTATTATTAATGAACCTACTGCTGCTTCATTAGCTTATGGATTTGAGAGGAAAAGCAATGAAACTATTCTAGTTTTTGATCTTGGTGGTGGTACCTTTGATGTTTCAGGTAATTAACAACATTCTTTTGGCTACTTCTTGAATTGTATAAGTACTCTCTAACATGTGTTTTTGTTATGTTTTATACAGTTCTTGAGGTTGGTGATGGTGTTTTTGAAGTGCTTTCTACTTCTGGTGATACACATTTAGGTGGTGATGATTTCGATAAGGTGAGCTAAATACAGACATTGATTGTTTATTCTAGGGGTGGGCATTCGGTTTTTTCGGTTTTTTCTTGGTCGAACAAAAGTTAGGTTCGGTTCGGCACTCGGTTTGTTTGGTTTGGTTTTTTGTTTTTGAACTTCAGTGTTTTCGGTTCAAAAATTTAATTTTGGATAAATTTTGGTTTGTTCGGTTTATTTTCGGTTTGGTCGGTTAATTTCAGCAAGTTCGGTTCAGGTCGATTCGGTTTGGTTAATTTAGTAATAAAAGAAATTGCTCCGAAAACCGAACTAAAATAAAAAAAATTGTCGAATAGAACCGAAATAACCGAACTAAATTCGGTTTGGTTCGAGTTATTCGGTTCGGTTAAAATGCACACCCCTAGTTTATTCTTTTCGGTTTCGGTTTAACTAATAGATTCAAGTTTTGTAATGCAGAGAGTTGTTGATTGGCTTGCTTCAGATTTTAAGAGAGATGAAGGAATAGATCTTCTGAAAGATAAACAAGCTCTTCAAAGGTTAACAGAAGCTGCAGAAAAAGCTAAAATTGAACTTTCTTCTCTTACTCAAACAAATATGAGGTACTTACCATCAATTCTCTTGCCCAAACTGGAGAATCTGGATTGTAATTTACAAGATTGTTGTGTACAGTTTACCGTTTATCACGGCTACAGCTGATGGACCTAAACACATCGAAACCACTCTCACTCGCGCAAAGTTTGAAGAATTGTGTTCGGATTTACTCGACAGGTGATTTTAGTTACAGTTTCTGTATCCTTAGATCAATCACTAAGGCCGCTTAAGATGCTTATCCATGTCTTTGTCTTATAGATGTAAGACTCCGGTTGAGACTTCCTTGAGAGATGCGAAGCTCGGCTTTAAAGATATCGACGAAGTGATCCTTGTCGGTGGTTCCACTCGTATTCCTGCTGTTCAAGAACTTGTAAGGAAGCTAACCGGTAAAGAACCTAATGTCACAGTGAATCCAGACGAAGTTGTAGCATTAGGTGCTGCAGTACAGGTTTGTTCTCCTGAACTCGTATCAAATTCAAATCCAATTTGATCGCATTGAGTGACGATTTTCTCTTCAAAAACTCTAGGCTGGTGTTCTAGCTGGAGATGTAAGTGACATTGTACTTCTGGATGTAACACCGCTTTCGATCGGTTTAGAAACTCTTGGTGGAGTTATGACTAAGATTATTCCGAGGAATACGACATTACCTACTTCGAAATCCGAAGTCTTTTCGACTGCTGCTGATGGACAAACAAGTGTTGATATTAATGTATTGCAAGGTGAAAGAGAGTTTGTTAGAGATAATAAGTCTCTTGGTAGCTTCCGTTTAGATGGTATTCCGCCCGCGCCACGAGGAGTTCCGCAAATCGAAGTTAAATTCGACATTGATGCTAATGGAATTTTATCTGTTAGTGCTGTTGATAAGGGTACTGGTAAGAAACAAGACATCACTATTACTGGTGCGAGTACACTGCCTAAAGATGAGGTGAGTACACTTCCACAAAGCTAAATCACAATGCTTAAACTTAGGGATGGGCATTCCGGTTTACGGTTCGGTTTTTTCGTTTTTCCGATTTTTTGGTTTTATGAAAACTAAAACCATTCGGTTTAAGGTCCGGTTACGGTTTGATTTTTTCGGTTTACGAGTTTTAACGGTTTTGAAATAAAAAAACGTAAGAAAAACCAATTTAGTTCGGTTTGGTTTCAGTTTCAATTTTGTATGTGAAATATAAGTCACTACAACCAATACTAAATAAACATTTTGCATACGAAAATAATAAAGAACATAAAAAATTAAGTCTAAATATCCAAATCAAATATATTAAAATTTAAAATAGATAAAAAAACTTGTGAAAAACTTCTATATCGTCATAAACCGTTAAGAATGTTTGAACAAAAGTAAAATAAAAAGAATTATGAATACATATGTTGTGTGTAAGTGAGCTAAAATGATTCTTTTTTACATTATAATTTTAACTAATATTTTATATATAGTTAATTTGAAAACCGGAAAACCCGAACGGTTTTATGGTTTTTAACCGAACCAAAACCGAAATCTTTTTATTCTCGGGTTTTTAAGTAAAACCAAAACTGAACCGAATCACTTAATTACAGTTCGTTCGGTTTTTTCGGTTACGGTTTTTTTTTGCCCAGCTCTAGTTAAACTCATTAACTTGCTTAATCAAACTTTGTTGTTGTTCTTGATGATGTTTATAGGTAGAAAAAATGGTCCAAGAAGCAGAAAGATTTGCAAAAGATGATAAAGAGAAAAGAGACGCAATCGATACAAAGAACCAAGCAGATTCAGTAGTGTACCAAACAGAGAAGCAACTTAAAGAACTTGGAGAGAAAATTCCGAATGAAGTCAAAGAGAAAGTAAATGTTAAGCTACAAGAACTTAAAGACAAGATTGGAAGTGGATCAACTCAAGAAATCAAAGATGCAATGACTGCTCTTAATCAAGAAGTGATGCAGATTGGTCAGTCTTTATATAACCAGCCTGGAGGAGCAGAAGCTGCTGGAGCTCCAGCTGGACCTTCTACTGGAGGTGAAGCAAGTAAAAGTGGAGATGGTGATGATGTGATTGATGCAGATTTTACAGATAGTAAATGAGAATAACAAAACTAGGAATGTTTTTGAAAACATATGATTTTGTAGGTTTGGATTTTACTTGTGTTGAGAGACACACACATGCTTTATTTGTTCTAATACACAATAATTTATTTGCAACCTACTTGACTACTTCTAGTACATATAGAGGTTTATTATAATATGAAGTTACATTGATCACTCAAAACATTATTGTTAGAGGTGTACATTTGGTTTTTTCGGTTTTTTTGTGTCAAATTGAACAAAAGTTCAGTTCGGTTCGACATTCAGTTCGAATTTTCATTTTTATAGTTTGGTGTATTCGGTTCGAAAATTTTAATTTTGTTTAAATTTTGGCTAATTTTTTTTTGTCTATTTTTGGGTTTTCGGTTAATTTTTTGTTCGGTTAATTTTATGTAGTTCGGTTTGGGTCGGTTAATATAGTGTAAAATAAAATTGTTGTCAAATCGTATCGAAACGAAAACCGAACTAAAATTAAAAAAATTGCCAAACTAAACCGAAATAATTGAATAAACCGAAACCAATTAATCAAACTGAATTCGGTCGGTTTTTTCGGTTACTTTTTTGTTTATTTGGTTAATTTTATTTAGTTCGGTTTGATTCGGTTCGGTTAATATAGTGTAAAATAAAATATTGCCGAACCAAAATGAAAACTATTAAAAAGTTGCCAAACTAAACTGAATTAACCGAATAAATCGAACCGAATTAATCGAACTGAATTCGGTTCGGTTTAAATGCCGAGCCTAATGATTGTAATGAAATATATAAAAAAATATCGGAATAAAAAAGGAATAAAAGATTTACACAGAAAAATCAACGGCCATACACAATTCCCAATTCATTGACCAATCGTTGACTTTTCTTTCTTTCTTCTTCTTCTTCAAAACTCAAACCTTTTTTGGTTTTACTCTCTTCTCGCCTGTCACCTTCTTAATTACTTTGATTTAACCCTTTTGTTCTTTCTCTCAAGGGACGCGTTTGCTTCTGAACCCACTTGTTGTTTCCCTTCAAATTCTTCTCACCTTTCATATAGATCTTTGATTTTAACCTCTGTCACCGATTCTACTTCAAAACTTCCAATTTCTTCTTTTGCAATTTACCCTTTTCTAGGTAACATTTAAAATTTTCTCTTTTTGTTTCAAAGTTATCATTTTTAGTTAGAAAGTATTCAACTTTATAATCAATTCTCAAAAATCTCCAAAGTTACTATCTTTGATTGTTTATATGAACACATTTTAAACTAATACTCTGTTTTTGATTTTGGGTTTTTGGTCTTAAAAGAAGCTGAATCAATGGCACTTAGAGTATCAGCTTCTAAAGCAGCTGAATTGGCAATAGGATCAATTGGATGTGGGTATGATTTAGCTATTGATTTAAGGTTAAAGTATTGTAAAGGAGACTCAAAAGATTCAAGATTACTTGATTTTAAAGATGGTGATGATGAGAATTGTGAGATTGTGTTACCTGGTGGAATCTCTATTCCTAAAGTTTCAAAGTGTATAAAATGTGATAAAGGTGAACGTATGAGGTTTAGATCTGATGTTCTTTCTTTCCAACAGGTTAGTTTTTATTGTTTTTTGTATGTCTTACAAAAAGCAAAAATTAGACCTTGGAGGTCAGAATATGCTTTACAAATAAAAATTAAATTATGTGGTTTGTGTTAGGTGTGAGTATTTTACCCGAAACTCGAACCGAATAACCTGGAAACAAAACTCGGGTTATTCGGTTTTTAGAATTTTTTTAGTTTGGATATTTTAACCGAACCGAATCCGACCTCAAACCTGAATGGATATCTCAAAAAACCGAATGTATTTTGATATACAAGTTTTGATCGCGTAATTAGGATTTTTTGTTGCATATTTCGAGTTTTGGGTTTGGTTAATTCGGGGTTTAGTTAGGTTTTGGACCCAAAGAACCTAAAAAACCGAATGTATTTATATATACAAGTAGTTTTGATCGGGTAATTCTGATTTTTATTGCATATTTCGAGCTTTCGGTTTAGTTATTTCGGGTTTTAGTTAGGTTTTGGACCCAAAGAACCTGAAAAACCGAATGTATTTATATATACAAGTAGTTTTGATCGAGTAATTCGAATCTTTTTGTTGCATATTTCGAGTTTATGTTTTGGTTAATTCAAGTTTCAGTTAGGTTTTGGACCCAAATTACCTGAAAAATCCGAACTGCAAACCCAAAATACATGATCATAACTACAAATTAACCGAATAACCCGAAACCGAAAACCGAAAAATCTGAATCGAAAAAAAAATCTCGGTTTTTGGTGAAAAAACAAAACACGGCCCGAATCCAAATAAATCCAACCCGAACCGAACTAAAATCTACTCGGTTCTATGGAGATGCTAATTGTTTTTTTTTTTTGTTTATAGATGACAGAGCAATTCAACCAAGAACTATCTTTAACTGGTAAAATCCCATCAGGTCATTTCAATGCTATGTTTGAGTTCTCAAGCTGTTGGCAAAAAGATGCATCTTATACAAAAAACCTTGCTTTTGATGGTATATTCATCTCATTATACAATATTGCTTTAGACAAATCTCAAGTGTTACTTCATGAACATGTTAAAAAAGCTGTTCCATCTTCATGGGACCCTGCTGCATTAGCAAGGTTTATAGATGTTTATGGAACACATGTAATTGTTGGTGTTAAAATGGGAGGAAAAGATGTAATTTACGCGAAACAACAACATTCTTCGAAACTTCAGCCTGATGATCTACAGAAAAAGTTAAAAGAAGTAGCAGATAAAAGGTTTATAGAAGCTAATATGGATTCAGAAAGAACATATGCAACTAGTAAGGTCTGTGATACAATAATTTTTGTGATTGTTATGTGGCTTTTCGACATCTAGAAACTTAGTACTAACTACGGGT
>OVAV01001733.1:0-12626 GCA_900406375.1 Iberis amara
GGGGGTCTAATATCACTTTTATGGCTAAACGACTTGATAGAGTTCTATGCTGCCCACATGCTCGGCTACTATGGCAGGAAGCTACGATCTCCTACTTACCTTTCTTGTCTTCAGACCACCGATCGTTATATCTGCAATTAAAGACGAAGAGGAAGATAAACTCACAACGAAGACCATTTCGATTTGAGACCCTTTGGCTACGTCATGCATGTTTCAAAGAATTTTTGGAAAAAACTTGGGACCACGCGGCTCCTACATATGTAGCTCTCACGAGGGTGAGTGAGTGTTTGAAGCTTTGGAATAAAGAAGTTGTTGGAAATGTACACCAGAAGAAAGATAAGCTATTTTATAAGTTATAGAACATCCAACAATCGTTGGAAATGAATCCGACTAATGTGTTGATTGAAGAAGAAGAGAATATCACGCGGGAGTTGGATTTGATTCTTGAACAAGAAGAATTGTTGTGGTTTCAGAAATCCAGAGAGAAATGGATAGCGCTTGGAGACATAAATACAACCTTTTTCCACACCTCCACATTAATTAGAAGACAAAGAAATACGATAGAGACTTTACAGGATGATGATGACACTTGGATTTCTGATCCGGTAGCCTTGGAGAGAATGGTCATTACCTTCTATAAACGTCTATATTCAATGGAGGATTTAGAAGTTGAAGGAATATCTCTAGCGAGAAGTGGCTTTGTCCAACTATCAAGTGAGGATATAACTATGTTGGAAGCACCATTCTTGTTAACGGAGGTTGAGACAACGATGAGGAGTATGAGTGCATTCAAAGCTCCGGGACTTGATGGTTTCCAGCCAATATTCTACAAAGAAAATTGGGTTGTGGTAGGTCCCTCGGTAATTCAATTTGCTCTGAACTTTTTTCGAAGTGGTATCTTACCAGATGGCGTGAATGATGTACTACTGGTTTTGATCGAAAATGTAGCAAAACCGGAGAGACTTAATCAGTTTCGCCCCATTAGCTTATGCAATGTTCTCTTTAGAATAATTACTAAAATGATGGTAATTAGACTTAAGAGAATCATTGCTAAACTTATTGGACCGGCACAGTCGATGAAGAAAGAAAATTGTCTTAGTCCAGGAAGCAGTCCACTCAATGAGAAGAAAGAAGGGACGCAAAGGATGGATGCTACTAAAACTAGACTTAGAGAAGGCTTACGATAGAATTCGATGGGATTTCCTTAAGGACACTCTACAAGCAGCATGCCTCTTAGAGAGATGGTGTGATTGGATTATGTGTTGTGTCTCAAATCCGAGGATGAGTATTTTATGGAATGGGGAGAAAACCGAAGCCTTTATGCCATCAAGAGGGTTGCATCAAGGGGATCCACTCTCTTCTTATTTATTTGTGTTGTGATTAGAACGTTTATGCCTCCTAATTGATCTAGAAGTGGGTTGTGGAGCTTGGAAATCGATAAGACTGTCCCGAGGAGGTCCCTGATTATCACATGTGTGCTTTGCAGATGACTTGATCCTATTTGCAGAAGCATCTGTGGCACAAATTAGAGTGATCCGTAAAGTACTCACTACTCTTTGTGAAGCTTCATGACAAAAGGTCAACCTTGCGAAATTGAAAATCTTCTTCTCTGATAATGTGAGTAGGGAAGAAGCACACCGAATAAGTGAAGCGAGTGGAATTGGTTTCACTAGAGACTTAGGAAAATATCTTGGTATGCCTATTCTTTACAAACGAATCAACAAGGATACATTTGGTGAAGTGTTGGAAAAAATCTCGACCAGGCTTGCAGGTTGGAAGAGTGAGTCACTTAGTATGGCAGGCATGCTGACATTATCTAAGGCGGTATTATCTTCGATACCAATATACACAATGAGCTCTATACTTCTCCCAGCAAGTATTTGGAAAGGGATTGACAAAGTGGTTCGCAATTTTCTTTGGGGGAGCACACAAGACAAAAGACGAATTCATTATTTATCATGGGATAAAGTATGCCGACCAAAGAAGGAAGGAGGTCTAGGATTACGTAAAGCCAAGGAAACGAACTTAGCGTTAATTGCGAAGGTCGGTTGGCGCCTATTAAATGACTCATCTAGTCTCTGGTCCCGTTTATTGAAAGCAAAATACAAAGTAGGCGACTCACGGGAAGTTTCTTGGTTAAGTCCGAAGGGCACATGGTCTAGTACATGGCGAAGCATAGCTAAAAGACTGAGAGAAGTCATTATGGATAAAATTGGATGGGTACATGGTGATGGGAACGATATATTGTTTTGGCAAGATAAATGGCTAGTTGATGTTCCACTTTTGGAGCTGGCAATTAATAATATCCCATTAAATCTGGTAGATAAGAATTTGAGATTCTTTTGGCTGGATGGTTACGGTTGGGATTGAACTCTGTTGGTTAACTATTTACCAGAACGAGTGTTGTTATTACTCAATGCTCGTGTGCTGGACATATATACATGAAAGAAGGACCATATCTATTGGTTGAAGAGCAAAGAAGGAGATTTCTCAACAACTTCTGCTTATTATCTTTTGACTCATAGAGTTAAATTTTTTTTCTGTGTGTTTGCAGGATCTGTTAACCAAAATCTGGAGGGTGAAGGTCCAAGAGCGAGTCAAAATTTTCCTCTGAATGATAGTGAATAAATTGGTCCTCACAAACAGTGAAAGAGTACGCCGTAAACTGAGTACAAGTGCGATGTGTGAGTTATGCAAAGGCGCTGAGGAGTCCCTAATCCACATCCTACGTGATTGCCCGTCGATGGTTGGAATATGGCAGAGACTGGTCCCCTCTAGAGACCAACAATTATTATTTGATCAAGGATTACTAGATTGGATCTTTACGAATCTAAAAGGTGGAGCTTGGACCACATAATTTGTGCTGGGTGTCTGGTGGAGCTAGAAGTGGATATGCGGATATGTGTTCGGAGAAAGTGGTAGGTGATGTGATAGAGTTAGGTTCTTACAGTTACTTACGATGGAAACGATCAAGGCGCATGGCATATTACAAAACCCGACTACTAGCTATCCATCTTAACTTTGGCAACAACCATGGAAACCGCAGAATGAAGATTGGATCAAAGTCAACACTGATGGCGCTTCAAAGGGGAATCTGGGGCTTGCCACGACAGCTGGTGTTATTCGCAACTCGGCAGGTACTTGGCTCATTGGATTCACCTTAAACATAGGAATCTGCTCTGCCCAACTAGCTGAGTTATGGGGAGCTTACTATGAGTTGTGGTTGGCTTGGTATAATGGTTTTAAGAGAATTATACTTGAGGTAGACTCCACAGTCATTGTGGGAATGCTACAACTTGGTGTCAAGGAAACGAATCCGCTCTCTTTCCTGGTACATATGTGCCATGGCTTCTTACATAGAAATTGGATAGTTCGGGTCTCTCATACCTACAGAGAAGTGAACAAAGTAGCAGATGGACTGGCTAATCTTGCTTTTGACCAGCCCCCGGGATTTCATTTTTGTAGTGCTGTTCCTGAAGCAGTAGAGATTTTTATTTGTCAGATTGTGAGTCTTTGATTCCCACTAGTGACTCGATTCTTTGATTTTTTTGATTATTGAATAAAGTTATAGGGAGAATTCTCCCTATGCCTTACCAAAAAAAAACATTTGCACCTTATTATAATATAATTTATTTTCATTTTTAATTTTAAATGATGGTAAATAAAGAAGAAAAATTGTAGGAGAAATATGTATCTTATATATTTTTAGCATGATATAATTAAAATAAGGTTTCATGGTTTTGGATGTGAAAGTAAATATACAAGTTTGAAAGGTCTTACCACGTGTCAGCTTATCAATGCTTGAGTTTGGAAAAATCTTACTTTACTAGATAAGATAAGTGATAATGGTTTTGGATGTAAAAGTAAATATACAAGTTTAAACGGGCTTGCCACATGTCAGTTTATCGTTGCTTGAGTTTGGAGAAATCTTACTTTATTAGACATGATAAGTGATAATGATTTTGGGTGTGAAAGTATATATACAAGTTTGAATGGGCTTGCCATATGTGAACTTATCAATACATGAGTTTTGAAAAAACATTACTTTATTATATAAGATATATTATTGATGTTAATGAGCAATTAATAGTATGATAAAAAAATATTGCAACTTATTATAATATTATTTGATTTTCATTTTTAATTTTAAAAGACGATATATAGAGAAGACAAAATTGTAAGCAAAATATATATCTTGGATATTTTTAGTATGATATAATTAAAAGAATGATAGTGGTTTTGGATGTGAAAGTAAATATACAAGTTTGAAAAAGCTTGTCACGTGATAGTTTTTTTATGTTTAATTTTAGAAAAACTTTACTTTATATTTTTTCTGTTATTGAGCAATCAACACTACAACAAAACAACGTTGCACCTTATAATATAACATTTTTAATTCTAAATGATGGTATATAGAAAAAAATCGTAGAAAAATATGTAGATTAGATATTTTTAGTACGATATAATTAAATTAAGTAATAGTAGTTTTGGATGTGAAAGTAAATATACAATTTAAAGGGGATCATCACGTATCAGTTTTTCAATGCTTGAGTTTGAAAAACCTTAATTTATTAGGTAAGATATATATAATACTCCTTCATTTTGTGTGCTAATCAAATTCATCAAGAATTTCATTCGAAACCAGATCCCCATATTGATTTTCTTCCCATTCCCAACATTTGGTTTCATCAAAAACATCTTTTATTATTACGATCCTCTTTATAATAGTTTATAGAGGTTTGACTCTCTGCTAACTCCAAACATAACGCACTTAATTCTTTTCTTTTCTAGTTTGATTATTCTCTCATGTTGGATTAATGCAAAATCTACGCACCCAAATATTATGAGATGTTCTAATGTAGATTTTTGTTGACTACATTTCTCTGTTAGTGTCGTATCCTCCAAAAAATTGTTGGACTTATGCTTAGAATATCACCGCATACTGAACTGCTTCATACCAATAATGTTGTGGCACTTTCATTCCAATCAACATGCACTGAGTCATATTGAGTATACTCTTGTTCTTTCTCTCAGGAACACTGGTTTGATGCACTGTATAGGTTGTAGTGAGTTACCTTTTTATTCCATGTTATGTACATGTATCATGAAATTCCTTTGAGTATTCTTCTCCTTTATTTGCTCTTAATCACACAAGTTGTTTTCCTATCTCTGTCTCAGCTACAACCTTGAATTTTGTGAAAACTTAAAAAGGCGTCTAATTTTCCTGCAAGAAAGTATGTCCAACACTTTCGACTGTAATCATCAATTTCATTGATGATATACCTTTTTCCACTTTCTAATGTTGGTGTGAGTGGACCAAAAAGATCACTATGAACTAGTTCTAGCCTTCGACTAGCTCTCCAATTGCTTTCCTTAGGTACTTTTTCCTTAATTCGCTTTTGCTTCAATTATACCTCACACACCTCTTCTTAAAATATGATCTTTGTTAGTTTTACCACCATTTTATTTTTCTCAAGTGTTTGTAAGCCATGGTGACTTAAATGACCAAATTTTTTGTGCCACATGGCACTATCCTTTTCGTGAGTCACTTGTAAGGACTTTATCTCCTTTGTTATTATGTTATAAAATATTATTATCGGTATCACAAACAACCTATTTCTAGACATTGAAGATCACATTATCTCTCTAACATTTTGTTTGTGCCAAATTTTGCACACATCATCTTCTATAATGATTTTTAGCTCTTTTTGTTGCAATTGTCATATACTCAATAAGATAATTTTCAAACCAGGCACATAGTAGACAGAGGAAATAACCTGATTTAGCCCATTGATATGTTAGAATATTTTTCCTTTTCTTTGATCCACCATTCTTCTGTTGCATCAAGTTTGGCATTTTGACCCAAAAAACTGTCAAAATCAGTGAACCACTCTTTTATCCCACACATATGACTCTTGCATCCCGAATCAAGATACCACATGTATTTAGTCTTTCCTTTAACCAACTCAGTGTATGCCATAAGTTGTACATCTTCTTCTAGTTTAGCATAGTTTGCATTCATTTTCTAACTTGGACAGTCATTCTTAAAATGTCCCAACTTGTGGCACTTAAAGCATTCAACTTCTCTTTTATAGAAATTTGGCCATGACCTCTGCCTCCTCTTTCTTGGTAGTACACCCTTTTGCCTCTGCCTATTTGTCCTTCATATCTACTTCGACTTTTAATTTTTAAGACATGTTCCTCTCTCACATCTCTTTTCATGTTTATTTCATGAATCAATAGTGAAATTTGGGATGTCTTTTGAGTCTTCTATTGCACATATTATGTATGAACCTCTCTACAAGTGTTCTAAGAATTTTTTCCACCACCTTAAAGTCCGGCATGTCCTCTCTCAAACCACGCATGTCATTCGCTACTACCATTACTCGTGAAAAGTAATCATTGATTGTATCTTCATCCTTCGTCTTCAGTACTTCAAAGACCTTTCTAGGCCTCTGTAATTGCACAGACTGAACTGTCAACTTACCTTGGTATTTTTCTTTCATTGAATCCCATATGTCTTTTGAACTATGCTTCTTGGCTATGGTTTTGAGGATGTTTTTATCAATTGAGGCAAACAAGTAATTATTCACTTTCAGGTCTTTCAAATATATCTTGGCCAGCTTTGTCTTTTGTGGTCCTATCAAAATCACATTTCTTTTTGGTCTTGTGATTTTAGTCTCTACGAGTTCTCACAATTAATTTGATCGTAGCATGTTCTCCATTAGCATTCCAATGCTCATAGTCACCATCAGATTTAGGAATACTCAATTCCTTGTCACTCATTCTCGTGTTTGTGTATCAAATTTTTTGTGTATTAGATAACCGCTTTGATACCACTTGTTATCCATGAAACAAAGCTCAAAATATTACTGAGAAGCTTACTTTATTAAAACTGAAATGAGTCACTTAAATAAACTCTTTTAAAGTATTCATGAAATCCTAAAAATAAGCAAAAAACTACTTGGTTCCTATCTACTAGGATATCAAATTTATTAAAAGTTACTAATTAAACTCTGCCACATCTGACTACTAGTAGCATCTTCGTATTTATGTGACTAAAATGGAAAGTTCTTTGAATAATATATATATATATATATATATATTTTTTTTTTCGTCTATTATATTAAGATAATCTAACAAAAATTTTACAAACATGAAACACCAAAGCTCGCAGATCTCGACTATATGAGCTCGAAATTTCAAGAAGCATATCCCGATATACCGAGAGACCGGGAGAAATACAATTCAGTTCCGCTAATGCTTAACGAGGTAAAAGAGACACTACAACCAGTAATGACTTTCTGAAGTCTCCATGAAATGGATACAATAGAGCGAAGAAGAAATATCAATATGCCTTATCCAAAGACCGCTGCAACTCCTGCTTCACAAGTACTCACTAAGAATCAGTAGAGTTCTGAAGATAAAACGATGCACTTCATGAAAGAGGCTAAACAGAACTCCAATGATATGGAACCGTCACTTAAACGCCAAAGCCGGAAAAGATGACACGAACGCGTCTAAACACCGGAAGGAAGAAGGCATAGCCAATCATACCTTGCTTCAAATATGAAAGATGAATCTGATGGAGGATGCTAAAAGGTTCATCTAAAAAGATGAAGAGAGTGATCCGCAAAGGCTGGAAGAACACTAACAGTCGTAGAAGCTACAAGAAAACCAGAACTCTATCGCACAGACGGAACATACAAGCCTAAATAACACCAAATAGAGATCGAAAACCTAGGTCTTGCAAAAAACCCGCTGCAAACGAACAAGCCCAACAACCAAAGGAAGCTAGACACATCCAAGACTAAACCAAACCCAAACAAGGCCACAACCGAAACAAAGCTCCAAACCCTAGGCTAACTTGCGAAAGACGGAACCTCACAAGCTGAGCTAGAGACAGAAGCTCCACACAACCACGAGAAGTACCATGTCAAGGAGAAAAGCCGCTCAGACAGGAGGACAACCAGGAAGACATCCACAACTAAGACTAGACGAGTGCAGAAAAGCTTGTGGGATAGATGAACCACACCACCATCCTAGAGAGAGGGCGTTCTTAGAACTAGCCACGCCTTTGATAGAAGCTTAAAGCCCTCCACCGCAACATTAGCTAGACCAGCCGCACCACCACGCTAACCACCACCCAATCACAGCGAAAACCGAGACCAAAGCTTCGATCTAGCCAAAATAAAACGACAAAGAAAACAAAAGCTGAAGAAAAGAGAGGAAAGAAACCGACACTGGCGTTGGATAAGCCGTCGGTCGTTGGTCGAACGCTATATATATATATATTTTTTTTTTCCTGATGGCACGGGAGAGAAAGGAGGAAGGATTATGATTTTTTTGATGAAAAAAATATATATTTACATAAGGTAAATAATTGAGAATATCATATGAATAAAATAGTCCAGATTAATCCATTCTGCTTACTATGAAAAGTTGTTCTTAATTATCATGTTCTTCGTAAGTACAATAAAAATGCTCACTATATTAAATGGTGCTAAAAAAAATCATAATGGTACTGCGGTAGCTCATCGTTGTTACTAAAACGTAGAGGTAAAATCATTTGAAGTGCCGTGTCTCGTCAGCCACATATATCGTACATTTGGCAACTTTGTACTTCATATATATATATATATATATATATATATATTTCTTTGTCAAATATGTTTTACTTTTACTAAAAGATACAATTTTATATACATTCTTTTTGTCCCTCTTCAGTTAATAATTTATTGCATAGCGTTTATTGGGTCTGTATGGACATTATTATAACACTATTAAATTATATGTCAGATTCTTTGCTTTATCTTTATTTTAAAGATGTCATAAAATAGTAATAAATTTAAGGTGGTTGATGAGAGACTAATCATGAGTAACAGTATAAAAAAGTTTGGCTTTAATTAGAAACATTTTATATATTTATATATAGCACAACATATATATTTTGTTTCTGGCACGCAGGATATATGTGATAATTAATATAAGTATTAAACCTGATTTAAATAAATAATAGTAAAATTTGTTAGAACTACACGACATATTTGTTTATTTTCATTTAAATAGAATAATTTATTATATTTAGGATTATTACTACAATATATAGGAGTACTTTGATCGAGTATTTGAAAGAGTTAATATGCGTCAAAACTGTGTTGGAAATTTTTTCATAATATAGCTATAATAAACCTTTTAAGGAGCAACTAACCATTACATTATATAAATAATATAAATAGATAAAAATGACATTATGTATAAAATACTATGGAAAAGGTTACATTTACACCTTCTTTTCATACATCTTATATTTCAATACTTGTTTTCTTTCCTATGTGATAAATATCCCTTAACCAAAACTTTTTTTTATATTAAATGTTAAGTTTATTAATCAAGAAAAAACCAAAGTGTTATTTACAATGGAAAAGAATGAAAAGAAACTACAAATCAAGTGTGATAAAATCCCTAGGTGCATCGAGTGTTCAATGATGCCTCATTAAAACTTGATACTAGAAAATTCAATGGGATAAAACTAATATCAGTAAAAAGAGTACAAACCATCAAACACAACCTAAAGGACAAATAATAACGATGAAGAAGTCGGTAAAGCTTCAAGCTGATGGTACGAAGTTGGTAGGGGTGATCAAGCATGTAAGGAAGGACAACGAGTATGAAGGAAATGGAGCGGTGAGGAGGGCCCATATTGTAGGCTTTCTATGCGATTGGTGATGGCCCGCATAACTTGGCAGCGAAGGTAATCGGGTCGGTGTGGAATAGATTGGTGGCGACGAGCATTGCGTTCTCTCTAAATATGGTAGATTGTGGATTGGAAACACATCTTAAGTGAATAACATCAAGGGATGAGTGAGCGGAATGACGGAGAGAGGTGAGAGTCCGTCGCCAGCAGGGGCTGAGACGATGCCGAAGGATAGGACAAGTGAGGTCCGACCATAGAGTAAAGGAGTATGGGCAAGAAAAGAACAGGTGGTCGCGTGTCTCGTCAGGTTCCCCGCAAAGCTTACACGGTTGATGGTATCCCCAGCTCCGCATGCGCCTACCTGTAGATAGCCTGTCAAGAACAGCAAGCCAAGAGATGAAAGCATATCTAGGAACCGATTGAGGAAACCAAATAGAAGCAAACCAGTGTTGCTTTGGATGATGGTGACTTAGCTGTTTCCATGTGTGCGAGGAGGAGAAGCAAGGCTTGTAAAGGTCCACACCGTACTTCCATAGGGGAGTATCGGGACAGGCTTGACGGTTCGGAGGTGGCATTGAAATGAGACGAGTATAGAGTTGGTTCAATAGCGGAGAGCGAGGACGGCGAATATGCCAGAACGAGGTGGGAGCAGCGTCAACTAGCCGGGCATGACGTTGGACGCCAAATTCGCGAGTGCCGATATCACCCGTGAGAGAGATAAACGGGCCAAGCGAGGACCAATCTTCGAACCAAAAGGAGATCCGAGTCCCATCTCCGATATTATAACGTATAAATTGAGTTGCTAGAGGACGGCATTGAAGGAGCTTTCGCATTAACCAGGATCCTTGAGTAGTAATCTTGATATCCCAAAAGGTGGAGTTGCAGATTAAGTGTCGGTTTATCCAGGAGGCCCAAATTGATGGTGAACCTGAAACTAAACCCCAAATGATAGATAAAGCAAAAACCAGCGAGGTGTCTAAAAACTTACGGATACCCAACCCGCCGACTTCTTTCGGCTTACAAACCCCCTCCCAAGCAAGCTTGGACATGTGGTGATTGGTTGGGGTACCTGACCATAAGAAATTACTGCAAAGACTCGTGATTTCACAGAGACAGCACTTGGGCAGACGGTAAACCGAGTGCCAGAAGTTGATTGTACTCACAACAACCGATTGGATAAGCTATAAACGACCTGCATAAGAAAGAAGCTTAGTAGCCCATGACGTCATTCGGGTACGAAGACGGTCTAGTAGCCGTGCATAGTCCTGGCGAGTGAGCTTTTTTGTTGTCAAAGGTAATCCCAAGTAGCGAATCGGGAGGGTATCTAATTTGAGGCCCAGGGAAGCAATAGTGTGAAGAACGTCTGGTGTAGTAGTCGGCGGGAGGAAAACAGACGATTTTGCGACATTGACATAGTGTCCCGAAGCTTTCCCAAAGATGTCCATGAGATGTAGAATACCCATCAAAGAGGACGAACGGCCATCAGAGAATACGAGTAGATCATCCGCTAAACAGAGATGAGTAAGTGATGTCTCCCGGCACCTGGGGTGGTATCCGAATCGTCCTTAAAGAGTCGCTGCATTCAAGAACTTAGATAGGACATTAGTAACAAGCACATAAAGGTAAGGGGAGAGAGCACAACCCTGCCTAATGCCCCTAGAATTGGGAAATAGCCTGTCGGTTCACCATTAACAGAGATAGAAAAAGTGGCAGTGGAAATACAAAGATGGATCCAATGGATTAAAAGCGCTGGAAGCTGCATAGCCTGCAAAACCGAGACAATAAAACCCCAATCAATAGAATCAAAAGCCTTAGCAATATCTAACTTCAAAGTACAGCGAGAGAAGATATTGGGTTTATGATAATCATTGACTATCTTTGTTGCAAGCATGACGTTCTCTAGTAATAGACGACCTTTGATGAAGGCGCTCTGGTTTGGCTCAATGGCGGTAGGGAGGAGAGTCTTCAAGCGGTTGGCGAGGATCTTGGAAATGATCTTGTAAATGGTATTGCAGCAGGATATAGGCCTATAATCCTTGATTTTTTGTGGATTATCACCCTTCGGTATAAGAGAAATTAAAGTCGCATTTACTCCATGAGGCAAGAAACCATAGAGGAAAAAAGATTGAACCGCAATGATGATATTTCCTATAATGGGCCAGGCGCACTTGAAGAACTCGGTGGAGTAACCGTCAGAACCCGGAGCTTTGTTAGTTGGCATAGAAAAAAGGACACCCTTAACCAAAACTTTAAATCCAAATATAAAATACATTTGAAATCATGTAAAAAAACTCAAATTAATATTTTATATCATATAATTTTCAGATAACACGAAATAAAATGTAACACTATTTAAAAATAAAATATTACTCTTTTTTACAACCATTCTTTTCAATTTTTTTAGAACCTTTTATTTGTTTTACAATATTTAAAGTATGACATATGAAGAAAATAAGATATACTTTTAAATGAAATTTCATTATTAATAATGATATGTCAAGCGCCAAAAAATCAAATATTTTGAATGGAGAAACCAATAAAATCAAGAGACAGTAAAAATAGAAGAAGCTAAAAGAAGTCATGTATTGTTGATTTAAGATATGATAGTGGTATAATGACATTTAATACATGTTATACAGAATAAAAAAATATAGCCAAAAACTAACTTTATCATTTATTTAATTTTTTTTGGGTTTATTGTCACTACATTTAATATCTCTATTTGAATTTGATATAAATATAATTAGTTATTCTTAGATAAATATTTCTTAAACTAAATATTCATGTATTGGAATTTCTAGAACCAATTTATTTGTATGAAATAGTTATTTTTGCCCATTTTATTATCAATTAGTAGAAATTTATTTTTTAATACTTGCCATTACACTTGGTTTTAACATATATATATATATATATATATATATATATA